>JAOPJW010003905.1:153704338-153714943 GCA_027122535.1 Octopus maya
ACGTAGAGATGTTATTGTGCATATGTTTGATCATTATGAAGAGAGATTGATAAAAGTTATTGAGAAGAAAGGTGATATTACAGACTATTAACAGTTTTTCAACGATGTCCGAAAAATAATGTCGCGTGTGTTTTGTAAAAAATGATGAAAATTAAATATTTTTCCTTACCTAATCGATTTTCTTCCATTTTTATTACAGGTATTGTCTTTATATGTTTATGCTATTCTATTGAAGGAATTTCGCCACTCTATGGTACTCGGAATGTCGAATACTAAAGTGTCCGAAAAATATTTTCGGGCCCCTGTAACACCAACCACTCTGAGCGAAATGACTACAATTTCACTTGGCTTGATGGATTTTCCTTTTCAAGCACAGCATATTGCCAAAGGTCTTTGTCATTTGTTATTGCCCCCATGAGTCTCAGCACATGACAAGTACTTTTTATGTCACCAGTATGGCTGCTACTTCCTTGACACCAGCATCAACCACATTGCCTTCATGAAGCCCAACACTTGAACGGTGCTTTTTACATGCCACCAGCATGGGTGCCTGTTACATGACATTGACAATACCCACAACTATGATATATAATATCAAATAATAAATTATCCAGAGAAAGAAAGGAGAACAGCTGCATAAAGAAGTGTCAATCACTAAATGTGAAAAAATTTATTTCCTGTGTGTTCTTAGTGTTTATTGCTCTTGAACATCTGCCGCAATGAATCAAAACAAGTAATGGTTTTATGATTAACATAACAGACCATTCTTGATGGTTTGAGTAAAAATCATTTTCAAATTAATTTGATTTAAATTAATTATGTACCATAGCTATGTATTCATACATTTGGTGGTGTTTATCTTAATGGAACAGCAGTTAAACACCATTAAAGTATAAAGTAAAAGTGAAATTTATACTTCTCTACTTTACTATGTTGCTCTTAAAGAGTAGTTTAGATGATTATGTATATACATATAAGTCAATCCAACTTAGATTCACTGCAATGTAATAATGTTTTGGAGCTTTACCTCCTGTAATTAATTGAGCTCCTAATTACTGTGGACTTATTCTCCAATGTCTGTACATTAATTCTCTAAATGAGTATATGCACACACACAGAGATATATGTGTTTGTATGTAATATATATATAGTTGAAATTTACAGAAAAACAAAAGACGAAGACAGGTGTGTGAACAACAAGCAAGTGCATTAGTTTGATGCTCGGGAAAGTGAGATAGTCTTTTATGTTTTGAGCCTATGCTCTTCAACAGAAAAGAATAAGAGAAAATAGAAAAAACTTGTGGATTTAGCGATCAAGCATGGCAGCTGGCTGGATAAAAGATATATATATCTTTTATCGTTTACTTGTTTAACGTTTTAGCATTTAGATTGCTTTGTCAAATATAGTGCTTATTTATTCACATTGTTTTGAATTCATTGTGCATTATCTCATAGATTCAAGATTTTGATGTTGTGATTGTGCGATAGGTGTAAGAGGCTGGATCTGTTTGGTTTGAACACAAAATGGGTAGATTATTTTGGTCAGATATGGCTGGTTTAAATGCTACAGGGTTAAGTCTGCATTAGACTGCAGCCATGCTGGAGCACTGCCTTGAAGAATTTTTAATCAAATATGAGGAGAGATGTGTGAAGAAGTGCCACTCCCAAACAGTTGAAGGAATTTGGGATAGAGGTAGACCCAGGAAGACATGGGGTGAAGTGGTGAAGCATGATCTTCGAACGTTGGGCCTCACAGAGGCAATGACGAAAGACCGAGACCTCTGGAGATACGCTGTGACTGCGAAGACCCGACAAATAAAGTGAGTTCACACCTGTATCCTACACCAGTTTTGCATAACCAGCCCCAGCCCATTCAAAAGTACCTTGGATCGTAGGATGACCTGCTGTGCTTACCTTGGATCGTAGGGTGTCCTGCTGTGCTTGAGATCTATTGAGTCAAGTACATCAACATCAAAATTGTAGTTGTAATACCTGTGCCCGTGGCACGTAAAAAGCACCATCCAAACATGGCTGATGCCAGCACTGTCTTGATTGGCTTCTGTGCTGGTGGCACATAAAAAGCACCAACCGATTCTGGCTGCTACTGGCCCCTGTGCCGGTAGAATGTAAAAAGCACCCACTACACTCATGGAGTGACTGGCATTAAGAAGGGCATCCAGCTGTAGAAACACTGCCAGATCAGATTGGAGCCAGGTACAGCCTCCTGGCTTCCCAGACCCCGGTTGAACCATCCAATCCATGCTAGCATAGAAATCGGACGTTAAACGACGATGATGATGATGATGATGATGATGATCAAACTAATATTTTCTGGGGGGTTTTTTAAGGTCTGGCACTTATTCTATCAGATGGACTGCATGTGTGATTATCTCTGGATTTTCTCATGTACAGATCATCAAGATTCTCCAGTTTTGGGACAATTTTAGCCTCAAGATCCTGCGGTTTTCAAGCAATTTGAATTTACTCAAACTGTAGGATAGTGTTACTAGTTCCCGAATGAACAGACATGATTTTCAAGAACTTAAAGTTGTTATTTGTGTCATCATGAAGTGCTTGGGATACTTAATGTAGGCAGGGATGGTAATGAGATATATTTGGGGGTTGTGGTGTGAGGTAATTGGGGCTGAGAGAGGAGAGGGCCAAGCAAAACCAAGGTGGTTTTAGGATGTCATTTCTGCTGTGATGGACATGTCTTCTTGAGCACAGCAAGTTGCCAATTACTTTGGTCCTTTGTCATTTTCATAAGGTTCAGCATCTTAAGATGTTACTGAATCAGTGCTTTTTCCCACCTCTCATCTTTGTAATATCCATCTCTCCATCTCTTTTCTCACTATGACACTACACATGAAAACAAAATCTCCACATATTTCATTCCCCTCTTTGTGCTATTAATTGCCTCCCCATCTCCCTGGAACCACTTTCCAACCTTCATTCTCAAAGCATCTTTTCTCACTTTATTTTCCACTGATCACCAGGTATTCTTCTCCCCTGAACTTCATCTTCAATACTCTCCCTCATACCTGCTATCATTTTCAACATCCTCTTCTACCTGCTGTCAACGACCCCTCACCACTGATGCCCTGCTCACTGCAGGTACTAGCATGAATTTGTGACCTTTATATCTGTCTTTACATCTATTGCTCTCTTTATTTCTCCTACTCTCCCACCCTGCACATCATTCTCTTATTTTCTGATCTAGCTACAAGTCTATTATTGCTGCTCCCTATCCTTCCTGAACTGCCACTTATCACCTCTTCTTTCCAGAGCTATTTCTTTTACTTTCCCCCTTCATGCTCAACCAGCCCTCCACTCTGGTATATTACCGCATCCACATCTCTAACCACCTATCATCTTCCTCTCACACTCCTATGCACTTTCCATTACCCATCTCCAATCTCCATCCTTAGTCTATGTTCACTCTTATTCTCATTTTGTACCTTGAGAGTATGCTTTAACATCTTGTCGCCAACATCTTCATCTCCTTTCCAGCTATCCCCACCCGCTTCTATATAATGCAATGTAGCAATGTACTCATCTATAGCAAGATACCAGTAACTGTCCCTCTATGAAACTTTAGTGTCTTAACACCTGGCAGAAAGCCACCCCTACCCTCAATTTCAACTGTGCTTAGTTAAAAGGGTTTCTTTTTTCCTTTGCTTTTCAGGTTACTTGGAACCCTCACAAGTGCTGGTGTCACAAAATAATTACTCAGTAAAGTGGTTGGCATTAAACTATTTAGTCTTCTGGTTCACTGGATTCTGTCAAGCAATCCAACTCAGGCCAGTATGGGAAATGTGTGTTAAAATGATAAGTGATGTGATGATAATATGTATAGTTATATGTGTATATTATATATGTGTACAAAATAACATGTATGTATGTATATATGCATATATATATGCATACATTACACACACTAGTGAGTGAACAAGCAAAAGAAAGTAGCACTGAACACATTTGGTGGGATATATATGTGCATATAAATATATATATATAATTAGTATAACAACCACATCATGAAAACTGTATTTTAGACATTTAAAAATACACAAAAAACTTAAATTCACTTTCCATTTATTTCTTGAGGTGTCAAAATTTTTATTGCACAACTGTTACCCGACTTTTGAGAGAGTGCAACTTCAACTGTATGAAATTTAGTTAATGGCAAGCTGTTATATGCCTCAGAATTTGCTTTAGTATTTTTTTGTCTTGATGAAGTGATTTATGGTTCTGTTGTTGACCTTGACCCCTTGATATTGGTTATCATTAGTCACTTCCAGGTACTCTTCTTTTGTCATTCCTCCTTTTTTTTTCTCCCTTTCGTTTTCTTTCTTTTATTTTGATGATTTTTACCAATACATTTTTGTGTCATATAAATATTCATCATTTTTGTATATTTCTTTTACGTTGTTCACTTCTTCAGAAATTAGATAGTTGCTCTATGGATAAAATTTTATTTTAAATGTGCGTAAGAAAAGGTGGGTATGTAAAAAGAATGTTGATGTGCTGATGGACTGGCTCCTGTGCAGGTGACACATAAAATACACCATTTCGAGCATGGCTGTTGCCAGTAAGACATTCGAGCGAGATCGTTGCCAGTGCCGCTGGTCTGGCTCCTGTACAGGTGGCATGTAAAATAAACCATTTTGAGTGTGGCCGTCACCAGTACCGCCCTACTGGCACTTCGTGCCGGTGGCACATAAAAGCACCCACTACACTCTCGGAGTGGTTGGCGTTAAGAAGGGCATTCAGCTGTAGAAACTCTGCCAAATCAGATTGGAGCCTGGTGTCACCTCCTAGTCCACCAGTCCTCAGTCAAATCATCCAACCCATGCTAGCATGGAAAGCGGACATTAAACGACGATGATGATGATGATGATATACGAGGAGGAGACCCCACTTTGGTCATGAATGACCATGGGATTGCACCTAAAAAGTTACCCTCCGAGACACAAATCCGGGCAACGTTGTTTGTGGAAGGCCAACAGTCGCCCATGCATACCAGCATCCCTTCTCCACACCACTGATGTTATCCAAGTGAACAGCAAAGGCTGATACAGCTTGGCACCAGTCATGTCGCGACTCATTTCTACAGCTGAGTTAACTGGAGTAACGTGATATATATATATAACGTTGCTATTATGCAAAAGTGTGGTAAGTCCTTCAGAAAAGGAAAAAATAGTTTCACCATTTGATAGCAAAATCGTTGTACTACACTTTGACAATTTTTAATATCTTGGCATCTGAAGCAGCTGGAGATACGATAGTTTGACCAAACAACCGGCTATTGCAGGCAAACATAAATACTGAAAAAAAAACGAATTTGGCCAAATATGGACATACGACAGTTAAATATAACAGCATGATATATATATATATGTGTGTGTGTGTGTGTATGTATACACACACACAAACATATATGTTTATTTCTATGCGTGAGTCTTTGTCATTACCACCGCCACCACTGATTAGCAACCAATGTTGGTTCGTTCACGTCCCTGTAACTTAGCAGTTCGGTAAAAGAGACGGACAGAATAAATACCAGGCATAGAATTAAGTACTAGTTTCGATCTATTCAACTAAACCCTCCAATGCTGTAACCCCAGCATGGCCGCAGTCTAATGCCATTATTGTCATTATCATTATTAACTTTGCACAAACTCTAACGTTGGTGATGTACTACAGTGTCAGCTGTTCACTACCAGTGAACTAAGGTGACACATCTTATTTTTCGAGTACCTTCCGGAGTATTCGACCGGTTCCAAGCAGTGTTGTTTTCTGCAAGTGCTCCACCCTTTTTGCAGCCCCTATTTGTTCCACATACTTCTCGAGAAATTTGCTCACTGTTCCCAGGGCTCCGACAATTATTGGTGCTACTGCTACCTTTTTCATCGACCACAACTGCTTAACCTCCCAAGCTAACCTGTCATATCTCTCGACTTTTCTTTCTTCCTTATCGCATGCCTTGTTGTCAGCTGGGCATCCTATATCTATGATCCAGCATAGTTAGGTTTCTTTCTCAATTAAGACTATGTCCGGTTTCCTATTCTCTATGTCATGTTCGCACTGAATCATAAAACCCCATACGATCTTTGCATTTCTTCGACGATGCCTTCAGGTTTGTGGTCGTAACAATTTTTGCTCTGTCAAATCCATACTTGTTGCAAAGTGTCCAATGGACAAGCCTTGCTATATTGTCGTGGCGTCTCTTGTGTTCCTTCTAGGCTAGTGGCCCACATTGGCTGGTAATGTGCCATATGGTTTCACCATTTTGTTCACAGATTCTGCACTTATCACTTCCTGTTGTGTTGTCTATTCTGTATTTTATGTAGTTTGTTCTTCGTGCTTGCTCTTGGGCAGCACAGATTACAGCCTCCTTTTCCGGTTTTAAATCACTTTTAGTCATCCACAGCCATCTTTTTTCTCTGCCTGTCTTATCTTCAACATCCCTATGAAATTGACCATGCATTCTTTTCTTTACCCACCTATTTTCAGTTTCATTCGTTTTCAATTCCTTGTACAGTCCTTTATCTTTGCAATCTTTCATCCTACACAAGCCTGGCCTTCTTCTAATAATAGCGGCTCTGTGGCATTTTTTACATACCATGCTATGTTGTTTTTCTCCTGTTCTAATATTGTGTTCGCATGTAATAAGTCCTGTTCCCCCTCTTTCTCTTGGTGCATACAGTCTCTCTGAGTCCCTTTTTGGGTAGACTGTCCCATATCTAGTTAGAAACTTCCTTGTCTTTCTGACTAAGGTGCTTAGTTCCTTTTTTTTTCCATGCGATTACCCCTGCTCCATATCTAAGGAGTGAAACCGCCAAGGTGTTGATAGCTTCAACCTCATTCCGTCCGTTTAATTTCTACTTAAGGATCAGTTTCAGTCTGCGCAAGTACTCCACCTTAAATTTTTATGTCATTTATTTCTCCCTCAATTTATCCATTTCCAAATTCCCCAAGTACTTCTAGCACGTCTCTTCTATAGACACTAAGAAGAGTGTGATGCTATTTGTAATAGAATGTGTTTTTAACGGTTTGAACGATATTTCGACAGATTAAAATGTAGAATGAAAACAACTGCAGAAATAGAAATTCACACTATAAACGAGGAAACCCCGTCTTCGTATTTTGATAGAATAGCATCATAAGGTTTCTATTTTGTAACTGGTGACAGGAAAAAGACAGAAAAAATTTTAAAAAGAAAGAAAAAAAGAATATTTAATCCAACAGTTTTGTGTAAACGTGATGAAATTCACCTTTCATTTTATTAATTCCACCAGGACGTGATTTATTAAATCACAAATATATTTGACCTCATGTATTTTGAGGACTGAATGTGTAGTAGATTCTGAATACTTTCTGAGAGTGTGCGCTTTCACGTGTTCCTCAAAATTGCAGCCTCTTGATGTAAAATATTTGGCAAATGCTGTCGAACTATTGCTATTGTGCATAGCATCATACCGATGCCCATTGAAAATTTTGTTTAATTGTACTGCTGTACAACCAATATAAATCAAGTTGTGTATGGTGCATTCTGCGGCGTACACCAAGTGGGTAGTTTTACACGTTCCACCTTCCGAATAAATCCTAACATTTTTGTTATGAATCAAGGTGTCATTGACTTAACATCTATCGTTGCACAATGAACAAGATTTCCCTCTCTTGCGGCTGTTTTTCAAGATACAGCGTTCAGAAACTCCAATAGTAATTTTATTGTGGTTAGAGGTAATGGTTAATATTTCTCTTATACTTTAATTCTGTCTAAAGGCTACAATATCCAGGTTTTAGACAAATATTTCCTTAACCGTCTATTGTAAAAATATACGTTGTAACAGACAGTAATCTATTCTTAAACACAGTTGCAAACTGTCCAAATATAAAACCATGAAATATAAGAAAAGCTCATACAAAACAAAACAAATAAAACTGAAAACTGAATCAATCCACTTAACAAGTGCCTTGAGAATGTTCCAAATTATTGCTGAGAATTATGTTATCCAATCACTTGAATATTTGTAGACAACGAATATAGTAGTTTTCACCTCAAAGCGCAACTAAAATATTACTTATTTCAATATAATATAGGAATGCTTAAAATTCTTTCACGTAACCAAAGCACATAAATCTGCACGATATTCTGCTATGTAAGCAAATAATAATTATAAGAAACTTGGGAACTCTAATAGAATGTAAATAACAGAAATCAATAATACTTAAGATTTTATTTATAAATAATTTATGAATGAATACTTTACCGTGTAATTTTAATGAAACATATCTGGGAAATTAAATTATACAGACTTATATTTTATTCAAGAACGTTTATCTAAGGATATTTTGGAGATACTAAAATTTGATTTGC
This sequence comes from Octopus maya, assembly GCA_027122535.1. NCBI lineage: Eukaryota > Metazoa > Mollusca > Cephalopoda > Octopoda > Octopodidae > Octopus > Octopus maya. Next base: position 153,712,722 of record JAOPJW010003905.1, read on the forward strand.
TACTTTACATCATATTTCGAAGATTCAAATCCGGCTTGATTATTCTGATTCAACAATAATTAGCAGATATCGAAAGTTAATCTGGGAATTTTAAAAAAGAAAACATTAATTAGCGGAAAACTTTACTCTAGGCATATGAACAAAGTTTGCACCTGCTATGTCCAGGTAGAAAAATCTCTAGCATCATACAATATCTAAATATTTTCGGAAGGACGAGCGGACTATGGGAAAGACTATCGACACCAGGAAAGACTATCGACACCAGGAAAGACTATCGACACCAGGAAAGACTATCAACACCAGGAAAGACTATCGACACCAAGAAAGACTATCGACACCAGGAAAGACTATCAACACCAGGAAAGACTATCGACACCAGGAAAGACTGGCGGAGGCTTCAGACACACGATTCTCGCCTTTGAAACATTTTGTAACTGACACCAATGGGAATGACAGCCCCACGATTGACCAAGAGGGAGGCGTCAAGAATCAATCAAACCCAGTTAACACGGAAATGAACTTAGACGTGAGTACGGCTATTAATTCGAACAGCGAACGAAGTGCCAGCAACTTTGTATGCAAACTGTATTGTAGTACCTTTGTAACTGAGAGAGGCTCGAAGATACATCAGCGAAAGACTTGTAAGAAGAGGACAGAGTAGTGTGGATCATCTAATCGTAAAATACGTGGCAAATCATCCCCGGACTCAAACCACAGTGGATCGATAAATGCTTCAGCAAAGACCTCTTCCCGACAGGAAATGGCAGATTATGAAACTGGTGCATCAGATAGTACACGGAGGAAAGCGAGGGTTTTGTGGCCTGCTGATAATGAGAAAGGAAAATATAAAGTGTTTCAAAACAAGGTATGTCGAGCTCTTTGTAAAATGACAGGTACTACAGTGGAGAAAATTGGGAAAGTTAACAAGCTCAATTTACGATACAAGAAAGGAAGTTTTGGAGTGAAAGATCGTGTCCGATTAGCAAAAGGAAAGTGTGGACCAAGCAAGAGGATCGGGAAAATGAAACAGTTAAGGAAGGAAAAGACCAACCTGAGAAAGCGATGGAAATGTGCTACAGAAGAGGCAAAACCTGGCCTAACGCTGTTGTACGACGATTTGAAAACGAAATGCTGTTAAGTGCAACGACATATCCGCCGATATGAGCGACGAATGAGAGTAAAAGAACTCGTGTACAGCTTCTGAAGGACCCGTACGGGTTTCCTAAGAAGCTGTTCCCTGAAGCGTGGCATTTCATCGTGCACGAAAGAAGAATTAGACTCTCATAAAAGAAACCTACAGCGATCCGCACCATAACCAGCCACTGCTACTTCTACATGGGCTAAAGCATCTCTTAGAACCTGATATCGAATTTCAAATTGGGCACATCAGGGGGAAAGAGGTAAATGATTTCATGAGAAAAACTAGAGCAAACAGTGCTCCAGGAGGTGATGGCGTCTCGTACAACGTTTACATATACTGCGATCATCTGCAAAAGAAGTTCGTTGTTCTACTCCGACAACTTTGACGCGAAGAGTCTCCAGTAGAGGATTGTTGTAAAGCAGAAGGCATATACCTGCCAAAGGAGGCCAATCCAGAGACTATAAAGCAGTTTAAGCTGATATCCTCATTGAATGTGAAAGGCAAGATCTTTATGTGAATTCGTTCGAGGAAAACAGTGAGATATTTACAGAGTAATGGACATGTTGATGAATCTGTTCAAAAGTCCGGAATCCCTGGGATCACTGGATACGTTGAACACTGTTTTTCGATTTGGAAATAGATCCTGGATGACAAACAGAAGAAGTTAAATCTGAAAGTAGTATGGCTTCACCTAGCTAATGCATATGGCTCAGCGCTACACTAATTACTGATAAGAGCCATGGACCACTTCCATATTCCAGACAAGGTAACCAAAATAATGAGAATGTGTAATGTCAGTTTTGAGATGAGGTTTACAGCTGGAGATTTTACAACAAGATGGTACCGATTTGAGATTGGCATTGCTGCTGACTGTACAATATCTGTCACGGGGTTTATCTTAGTCATGGAGATGATTTTGAAAGCTGTGGATTTTTCGGAACAAATTGTCTATATACAATCGAACTAAGAAAACCTTCATGGATGACTGACACATTTATCTACAGATAAGCAAATCGTACAGAGTGCCCTCTTGAGACTAGACGAGCTTGTTAGATGGTCAAGGTTGCGGTTTAAAGCAAGC
>JAOPJW010003905.1:153805607-153816048 GCA_027122535.1 Octopus maya
GTGTGTGTGTGTGTGTGTGTGTGTGTGTGTGTGTGTGTGTGTGTGTGTGTGTGTGCGTGCGTATGTGTGTGTGTGTGAGAGAGAAGTGCGTATGTGTTGGGTATTAAAATAAAACGTCGATTGTTAATCTCTGTTGGGTGGGTGGCTTTGAGACGAAAAATTAGTTGTTGATTACAGTGCAAATAAGAAACAGGAGATCTTTGTCGTAAAACAATACTGCAGATGGGAGGAAACAGACAGATGTGGTTAGAAGAGTTGGAATGATGAGCTACAGGTCGAAGTGATCCGATGTTGTTCCGTCGGACATTTTAAAAGGTATTCTCTAAAATGGTCTGGCAATCTCCAACCGCTTTCTTTTATATACAGCTTGGGAAAGGAATTTAATCTCCTTCAAACCACAGCCAACAATCTTTAAACGAAAAACAAAACAAAACAAATATAAAAAGCACGTTAGTCAATGCACTCTAATGTCAACATAAGCTGACAAAACAAATTATTATTGTTGTTCCTCTGGAATATGTATTCTTTTAATCTTGCTAGCAGTCGTTCAACTGTAATCAAGTTGAAGCATCAGCCCCAAGGGATCTAGTCAATCCTATTGGTACCAATACTTAGAAGTAACAAAGTTGGCATCTTAAACAGTAAATAATATTCTTGTTTGTAGGCGTAAAACGGGCATCGAAATGGAAGGAGTTAGATTCATATATTAAGGTGATATTCTGGATAATGAAACAAATATAACAATGGGTGTAGGTGTGGTGGTGGAGAAGAATTCAAATCGAGTATTGCGTGAGATGACAGAACTATGGACGGGAAAGTCATGCAAATTGTGTGTAGACAAAGGGAGAGGTGGTTCAGAGAGGTGAGAAATAGCATGGTCAAATTTGGAACGGAAGTATGTTAGAATGATGCGCTGGGGAAGTAAAGTGACGAGATGTAGGCGAGCGGAAAAAGAAGGCGGTAGGAGGGAAACAGGGTTTGGTGTGGATGAGCGGTTCACAGCTAAGGCAGGATTGCGAGCAACGTAAACTGTTAGTTGAATATAACCACGTTGTGAGTAGCCGACCATTTAGTGCAAGCAGCCATCAACGTCAGAGTCAGCTACAGAGACGGCAATAGCAGAAGAATTTTGAGTTTGAGATAGTAGATTTGGTGTGATTTATGTGGTGAAAGTAAAAGTCAACGGGTTTATAAAAAGCGAAGTTGGAGGTTAAAGTGGTCAATAGAGACCAGTGAGATGTCCAGGAAGCCAACAGACGTCGTGGAAGCGGTGGATGTAAAAACAGGGTGGAAGCGAATGGGGAAAATAATGGAATCGAGCTGTTTGCTAGTAAGGAGGGGATGTCGATACAGCTGTCAATCTAACGCCCGTATAGCTTTAGAGTGAGGCCAGTAAACTGAGAAGGATTTGAGCCTCGGTATGTCCAACAAAAATGTTGGTATAGTAAAGCTTATACTGGTTCCTAAGGCCATCCTGTCACTTGCCGGTGGAAATCCACGAAAAAGAGGATAAAACAAAGTAATGACTAACTGAACGAGATGAGTATCTTTTGTAGGCTTGAGAATGTACGATGGGCTCCTTGACATAAGACAACTAAATATTCTTTTTGTAGTATCTCGACTTGCTAGAATGAGCAGAAAATCTCAATCAAATACAAATTTGTTTGGGTCGGTACAAAAGGACTTCGAAACTGACCATGTTGAAAGCATTCGGATCAGTAACTCCGGTTCCATAAGTACCTACGTTTTTACTTTAGACGTTCAGGTTGAGCATCAGTCACATCAATCTCAATCTTTTGGGAGCACCAGTGAAGGACATGGGCATGACTCTCTAACTCTGCTGAACAAAATTATACAAAAAGCAACAGCTACCGTCTAAAAGAGAATGTCACCTGACAATGGAGTCCTAGGTACATTAGGTTTGAAAAATAAACGAGACTGTCATCTTGTCTGCTCGATCAGGTACAATTGGGACAAAGCACAACAGCCTGAAATAGTTAATCCAACTTTGGAGAACACTCGTGTGTATTTGGTGGTGGTGGGAAGTTAAGTGCTTAAATATAGCATTAGGAGCCGTCAAAACGCTCATCTATTAAACAATGTTGCCATTATTTTCAGTGACGCACTGTACAAGTCATGGAGCTTATTTACAGTAAAGTAAGCTAAGCCATATGTAAGTTAAGTTGAACCACGGACAAATGCTTTGTTTGCCTGTCTCATGCACTGGTGATTCAGTTAGCTAAGGTTCAAAGCAAACTGATAAAAATTAAGGCTGAATGTATCAATGAAATATTCTCAAAATTTGTTTCCAAGCAAATGACTCAGAATCATTTAGTTCTTGGTGTAGAAGGATAAAAGAAAAAATATCGTTTCTTGATTTCTATCTTACATTGTTGTAAACCTTATATTAGAGAGAAATAATATATGGACGTCATATACCAACCAGAAACAACAATAATAATCATATATGAAAAAAAGACACTTAACAGAGAACAGGGCTTCCGGATATATGAACAGCTTCTGAAACAGCTGTTTGAAGAGAATTTGTTGGAGGATTAAAACTAACAGTGAGAATAACACAAAACTGATACATCAAAGAACACTTCCTGTTCTATAATGATAACCACGCCTCCAGTATTTTCAGTTTCAGGTAAGGCATAGAGACATCTTTACAAAGTGGTTTGATCTGAGCTTTAACAAAATTAATAATTTCCTCCAATGATCTAAATGCTTATTTTCGCAAAATAAATATCTCTTCGAGTAATCTAACAATTTAGACAATAGATTCTGTTTACCAACGCTATGTTCACTGAAATTTGAAGGAGGATAAACTAAACAAACATTCTTAATTTTCTTTCAATTTTTAAATTCGGGTTGCTTTTTTTAATTCAAGAAAGACGTCAGCCATTTCTCAAGATGGATATATATTTTAGATGAGACCTTAAAAGTGCAACAACATTTATGGTGAAGCATTATGAGTACAGAGTATTTAGGGGGCAGTAGGTCATCAGTTGACCTATAAGAATTAAGCTTGTGCTATCAGCAGTAAACATCTGAATATTTCAATAAGTATACTATTTTCGTTTCATCTCCTATTTCAGTAAGACCTACAATTTCAATGAGCTGCTGAGATTGAACATATTTTAGAATTCTCTTTTGGAACTAACATTAACATCTACGATTTATGTTGAAATTTATTTACTTCATCACGAAAGTCGCCTGTATAAAATTATGGTTTTATTTCATTTAAATATTAGTTGTTTCTTAAATTACTATAAATATTGATTTCTTATATTTGCATAAAACCACAAATTTCTAGATAAGAGTGCACGAATTAATTTCGGCATTGGAGTGACTCTTTGATGTTAATGATATTTATTTCATAAACTACGGATAATTAAGATTAGAAGCTTATTTCGATGGCATTTAAATTCAAAGCGAATCGGAAAACAACGAAAGAGACACTCGGTTGTTTGTGTTATCCAAGGCAATATTTATTGTGTCATTGTAGGTCTTGTTCAACATTGCTCCTGTATACTTATGGCCAATGAATTCTAGTCCTGAACATCCTATATTTTTCGCCAGAGATAGGAATATATCTTATATGTTTTTATATAGTTTTTATAGTTTTGAGTGAGTATCGGCTAAAATTTCTAGCAGATCGAGGGCCAATTTTGGGAGCAGATCCGGTTTCTTACAGCCCTGAGTCTCTATCAACTCATAATAGTTATTGATTGCTGAGGCTCTGCTGCTCTGACCCTCGACACAGGGACGTTCTGTTGTGAGGATAGGAATCGCAAATTCTTCGTTTGGTTGTTCGGACACCCTATCGACTTCGTCAATTGTGATTTCATGCAAAATTGATTTAGAAAAGGTCAAAACTATGCGTGCATGTGTAGCACCCTTTTCCTCCACCGACTTGTTTCGTGATATCGTCTCTCTTCCAATGAAGTATTCTAACTGAAGAGATAAGAGATAATGACTTGCGGATGGAGCTACTTGAAGTAAGCTAAATGATAAACTATAAGAGAAACAAATACAAAATTAAGATGAGAATAATGCGTCGTTCCTGAACAGACAGGTAACGACCACACCTATTAGCACTGTCAACTAAAACATCAATAGTAGTATTCTGTGTATCTTACTTAAATACACCAACGAAGTCTGATTACGGAGTCAAAAATAATCTGATTTGATATATCCTGGTTCCTGCTGCGTAAAAAACACAGAGTAAGGGTTTGGAATTAAATGAATGATTCAAATGACTTTTGATAGTGTTAAATATCAACTATATGATGAATAGTATACAGTATAAAAAATCTTTCTTGGCAGGCATTATGTTTTTTAATATATTCAAACAGGATGTATCATTTACTGTTGGTGCTGTGTGGATTTAATTCAGCGTGAGCCAAGACGCAGACCTGGTTATAACACTGTTCCAATATTGTTAAGTTTATTTGTAGCACCTACCGTGAGATCAAATTGACGATAGTAATAATTCCTTCTCTTACGCAAAGATTCATCCTCAGCACTGTATAAAGCTCCAGCGAAGGCACGTAGCTTAGTGGCTAGGCTATTTGGCTCACGATCGTTGGGCCATGAGTTCAATTCTCAGCGGCTCATTGTGAACTTGAGCAAGACGCGTTATTTCATATTGCTCCAGTTCACTCAGCTGGCAAGAATGAGTTGTATCTGAAATTCAAAGAGCTAGCTTGGTCATATTCTGTGTCACACTGAATCCCCCCGAGAACCACGTTAAGGGTACGCGTGTCTGTGTGGAGCTCAGCCACTTTCACGTTAATTTCACGAGCAGGCTGTTCTGTCGATCGGATCAACTGGAACCCTCGTTGCTGTAACCGATGGAGTGTAATTTTTTTTTATATGAAGTTTTAAATTACATGCCAGCTTCCACCCATTTTAGTTTATATAACCGAGTGTTTTATTCTCTTCTTTTACGTGTTATTTTGTTAGAAAAATTTGTTTAGGAGGCATATTCAATACCTTTCACTGCGATCAATACATTCTTATCCAGTTCACCAAACATTACGAATACTCCTTTTAGCACTTTGGGGTGTTGAAATAGTATAAAAGTTTGTTAAAAAATTATTTCTTTAAGAACGAAAACGTGTAAGAATTAAGGACGAAGGCTTTTGATACTGGATTTTGTTTATTGTCAAAGAAAAAATATCAGTACGTGGCTGTGGGGTAAGAAGTTCGTTTCCCAACCTCATAGTTCCAGTTTCAGTCACACAGCATGGCATCTTGGGCAATAGTCTTCTACTATAATCTCGAGCTGACCAAAGCCTTGTAAATGGATTTGGCAGACGGAGACTAAAAGAAGTTTGTTGCACCACACACACATATATTTATGCATAACCGCCTAACAACCGGTGATTGCGTGTTTATGCCCCTATAACTTTGCTGTTCGGCAAAAGAAACCGACAGAATAAGTACCAAGCTCAAAAAAAAAGTAATAAGTAGCGGGGTTGATTCATTCGACTAAAAATTTCTTAGAGCGGTGCCCCAGCATGGCCGCGGTCTAATGACTGAAACAAGTAAAAGAAAAGATAAAAGAGCAGTCAGTCAGAGGGATCCTGGGCATTGCATAATTTGTAGTTGGTTACAAAACCACTGAACAATGTTGTATAACGCATCACTTTACTGTCATTGTCGAATTCTTTTATATATGAAGATACTCCTGATTGGGTACCTTTAATAACGAATGACAAAATGCTTATATTAATTTAAAAAAAACCTTGGATAAAAATTAAATCCAATGCAAATTAGTGTCGCTCGATCTGTGTGCATCTGCAGCCATATTTTTCTTAAGCCACAAAAAGAGAAGAGCATACATAATGTATGAAAGGTATTTGGGGACTTGCGTGCAGTGCATGCTAGCAAACACAATTATGATCGCTCTTCGGGCTTCGTATGTTGGATTAGGTAGTGGAAACTATAATTGTTAATCAACAACAGCAATTCGTAGATCCAAATGATGACATTATTCATACACAGACTATTGAAAGAAGATGAATGATGGCTAAGAAAAATGCAACGACTGCAGAACACGTATTCGCAAATCTAATTACCGTATATGCTGGCGTATAAGTCGATCTTTAAAATTCTGAGTTATAGTACAAGTTTATGCTTATATTCACCGGATAAGACGACCCACCCTACAAAAATAAGGCAGCACAAAATTGTTGTAAAATAAAATATGTGTGAAGAAAATACAATTTGTAAAATTTTATAAGTTTGTTAAAGATACTAAAATTATTTTTTTATTATTATTAAAACATTATTAAAAAAACCTTCAAATTACTCCTCCTCCTCATCATCATAAACATTAATGTTTCGTCAATCATAGTATCTAGTTTAATTCATCACCATCAGTAGAGTTGTTATCATCATCATCTTCATGCCATCCAGTGAATTTGATATCCCACATTTTTAAATGATTTGATAATCCTATGCATGTATAACAATGCTACACAAAATATCAAGGGAAGCAGCACGCATACTTCCACCTTTTGTGAATGTCTTACAATCTTCAGCCATCCACTTGTTCCACTCTTCCACATCTAACGGCTGGAGGACAGGCGTTAATCCCTCAGGTATAACGGAAATTCCGGTGTTACTTCTTTGCAAGTGTTTTTAATGTTAGCCGCCGGATGTGATTTAAACATATCCTATACCAAAAGACTGCGTACTTTATGAAGGCCTCCTGGTCGTTGATTCCAAACTTTTTCTATCCACAGCTTCACACCATTTTCATTCATCCACCCTCAGGGGTGGACGTGAACGAACACACCCGGCGGAAATTATTTTTGGACATTAATTTCCGTTTAAATATAACCATAGGTTTTAGCTTCGTTTCATCAGCCATGCAGGAGAGTACAACAGTGCATTTTGTTTTTTCGTGCCCTGCACGTTTTGAAGTAACAGTTTTTACTCATTTTACATCTGCAATTTTGTTGCTAATCATATCAAAATTTACTGGAGTTTCATCCATACTACCAACTCGTGATAAAGGGAAATTGTGTTGTTTTCTCAAGCCAATGATATAACTATGGAAACTTGTAATTTTGGCATTAAAGTCTTCTGGTAACCTCTGGCTATTCTTGTCTTTTCACGTAACACTAGGCCTTTCCTATTCATGAATTTGGTGCACCAACTTGCTCATCCCACAAAATGTTTTCAAGGTAGACTTTGGCCAACTTACGGGCAAAAATGCATATGGCATTTCTACTTACAGCATAGCCATTTTGACGTGTTTTCAGTACCCATTCTGCCACATGCTCTTCGAGAGTTTTCCATTTACAAATGCCGGTTCTCATGGCACAGTTTTTCTTGGCATTCCCTTTAAAGACGCTTCAATCTTTCTCTAATCACACACCAACTTTTCACTGATACCAACTTCTCTAGCGGCTGCACAATTATTAGAGCTCTTAGCAAATTCTATAACTTTTATTTTGAATCCACAGTCATACTTCCGTCTTTTTTTCACTGGGTGCCATGGTTAAATTTTCTGCTAATATTTTCACAGTTACGTATACAAATTCGAGTTTGCTAATGGTATCCAGTATAGATGTTAATGCTAGCTGGCTAGGATACATGCCATTAAATGTACCAATAGGGGCCTATAGGTAATTAAGGTAGTTTGGTAGTTTAGTAGCTTCAACGTCTGTACGATAGTTTGAAGTATGTTCAACAGCTGGCCGCTTGGGGTAGATGGTGCCACTAGTACGCCGATAAGCTGTTGCGAATGGTGGCTTTGCAATTCTTTGTTTTCTACTGCTGTAATGTAGTATGTGTAACCAGTTGTGATATTATATGGTCTATCTCTACATTAAATAGACTTAAGAAACACGAGTTTCAGTGGGAATGCTAGAGTTATGACAAGTGGTGTACAATGAGTATTAAGTAGGCAGTTTCCCTTGATTACTCCTTAGTAGTAATGGTTCACATTTTATATTTAGCGGATAAGTCGACCCCTTGTTTGGGGGAAGATTTTTAGGCTTCGAATATTGACTTATACGTCGGCATATATATATATATAAAAATATTATCTTAATTGAAACATGCATTTTTTTATGCTAAAAACAAAGATTCAGCTAGTTTCTGACTTTCCTTTTTCTCCTTTTGTTTTCACTTCTTTCCTAGTTCACTGCTGTCACCTTCGGTTCTTGGCTTTAATTTCTTTCGCATTTTATTAACACTTCCTTTTTGTCTTTTGCATTCTAAAATAAGATTTAACCAAAAAAGTTAGGTAAACGTAACTGGACAGTTATCACGTTCTTCAATGCTGAAGACGTTCCTTCAACGACTCGTATTGGAGTATGTTTTTGTCTGAGATATACGAGCAAGAGGACAGTGTCTTCATACTTCAATATTTAAACTAAAGGCGGTGAACTTGGTAGAATCGTAAGCGCACCGGGCGAAATGCTTAGCGGCATTTCGTTCGTCTCCACGTCCTGAATTCAAATTCCGCCGAGGTCGACTTTACTTTTCATCCTTTCGGGGTCGATATATTAAGTACCAGTCGAACACTGGGGTCTATGTAATCGACTTTTGTTTCCATCGAAATTGCTGACCTTTCATACAGTGTTTTCTTACATGAGAAATATGTATTAGAATGTGATCCCTGATATAGAAAAACGCAAGGTTTTCACGGCTGGAACGCTTTTGCTGCTAGGGTTGCACGATCAGGTCTGACCTGGGCTAAACAGCAATAACACTGTCATTGCTAAAATAAAACATATAGATAATATTTTGCAAAATCACTTACTACCATTTCAATTAATTTTAGGACATTGTTTATATTTTTTCTTTAAACTTTTACAATACTAACGCATAACACAAAGGAATAGATTTACGATACTCTAATTGTACAAATTATATTTATTGGGGACTGGGGTGACGATTCCTTTTGCAGGGAAGATCGAATTTCTCTGTTGGCTATTATTGTGTGGCGGTTTTTTAATGACCCAACCCCCTTTTTTCTCTCTTAGAAAAAAGAAGAAAAAAAAAGAAAATCGTAAGATTTTGGATCCCCACCGCCTCGATCTATCAGTTGAATTTGTAACAAGCAGATTTCTACACAATTTGGTGTTAGGAAATTGTTATTATTTCGTCCCCGGTCGACCCTTATCAATCATAGTTATGACCAAAAGCACTCAATTCGCGACCATCCCGCCTTTTCCCTCTATTCTGGAGAGTAGGCTACAATATTCTGAATAACTATTTTAAAAGATGATATGATGCGATTTGAGAGAGATTTGACGGTTATTTCTGGCATTTTTGGTGTCTTTAGGGGAGGCCATTCTGTTGCAAGCATCCAGGCTATGTTTCTGTTTTGAGGATGCCTTTCTTGTTTCTTCACGCCACTGAGATCCTGCAAAGGGTCATGAGCACACAACCTTTCCCGCCTGTTTAAAAGATAAAAAAAAAAACAAAACAAAACATAAACGCACAAGCTCTCCCGTTGGCTCGCCTTACAGGAAGTAGGCAACCTAGGTGAACGACAAGAAACTAGGCGTTGTGTCCACGGGAAAATATACGAAACCAGAGCTATCTTCAGTTCTTGATAGGATTTGGGAGACATGTGGTAATTGTTAGCAAGCATGGGCTAACACGAACAATGCCCAACTCATATATGTGAGAAGGAGATAGAAAATGAAACTGAAAAAGAGACACATACAGAAAAAGAAGTTCCACCATGGGACTTTAATGAAATGATATCAGTATGGTATAATGTATTTATTCCAGCAATCTTTGCAAATTATTCGATATAAAATTACATTTGAACAAATTATAATTTAATCAATGATAATTTCATATGGATGTTTATCATATTTTGTCTCATGGGAGATTTTGTATTTTCTGGATTGCGCAAAATTATAATGAATTGGTGAAGAAAAAATATAGTCTGAAAAACAATGCATGTCGGCTGCGTAAATGTAAACGATGAATTAAACAAGACATGCTTTGAAATGCTCGTATAAAATATACTAATGTTACCAGATTGACTACTTCATACCCTCACACACGCAGACACTCGTGTGTGTGTGTGTGTGTGTGTGTGTGTGTGTGTGTGTGTGTGTGTGTGTGTGTGTGTGTGATACTGAAGCTAATGATCAACAACCGCCACTGGAATTAGAGAATGACTTGATAGCATAAAGCATGCTTCCGCTAATTGTTTTAGGTGTCTGTGCAGTTGCAAACATATACAAACACCTTTTCGCGGAATGAAATGACTGGGTGCGGCTGTTTGAACGCTGGAGTCCAATCAGCCGGCACAGCTGACCAGACATTCAACCTGTTTTAGTGATAGTACTTTTTGGTACTAGAAGCAAACACACACACACACACACACACACACACACACACACACACGTGCACACACACACACACACTCATGCGTGCAGAAATATACAGAGAG
>JAOPJW010003905.1:153905871-153921268 GCA_027122535.1 Octopus maya
TTAGAGGTGATGTACAGGTATTATATAGTAGAAAAAATAAGGTACTTAGAGATCTTGAATAAAAAAATCTGTAAATGTACAACCATCCAGATCTCTGAGTACCTTATTTTTCTAATATATATATATAAAGATGTATATAGTTATGTATGCGTGCGTATGAGTGTGCGTTTGTTTACTTCAAGTGCCAAAAAGTATTATCACCACAATAAGTTCTACGAGACGCACCAAATCTCCAGCGTCCAAACAACCGCGCTCAGTCGTTTCCTTCCGTTGTTCACTGTTGGGCCAAGAAATATTTATGGTTAAATGTCGACGAAATATCACAGCATTAAAAGCCTTTAATGCACTGTTCTAGAGCAGGAACGTGCCGCCTAGGTAGACAAAGTAGGCAATGCCTACCTTAAATAGAATAGATCAATAGCAACATTTTCATTTTATGGCAAAATATGCACCTCATTCAATAAAATTATGAAGGTTACTATGCATAAAATGCAAAATGCTTTATTTTTTTGTACATTAGGCAGGCTTTTCAATCTCAGTATTTAAACTACGCATAGTGCTGCTGTAGCACACGTGCTGTGTACACTCCTACAACATCATTTTCTTTACGTGCTATAAAGGCAGAAGTAAATCTGCCTTCAACTCAGTTGCGCGCCTGTATTTCGCTTATTTTTGAGTCTTTTATTACATAAGGGTCACCAACAGCCTACCCTAAGTAATTACTGATGGCACGTGCTTGTTCTAGAGAAATATGTTTGGTGTATCAAAGAGGATATTTTGGTACATTTTAAACAATATTTTGTACTTTTGACAGTGTTTCTTATGTATCGATCTCTTGGACTATATTCTTTATGAATTACACCAAGGTGTTTTTGTTAGAATCCCATGCATTATAGGAATCACTGGTGCGAATATTCAAGTCAGATGCGCCAGAAATATGCTTTAAAAATTACTACCAGTGGGCTAGTTTTCTGATGAGATTTTTGAATTGTCATTAGCAATGTAGCTCATATGAAATATTGTTGATTGTCTCTTATTGTGCGTGTATTTGTGTCCATTTTGTACTTGATAAATTTTGTTTCTGTTTGCTGATTTTGAATTGCAAAAGAGTACCCTTGAAAATATGAGGAAATATAACTGTTATTGATTCAGTATAGATATGTACATGCCTGTCCTTCTAATTAAAAAACAAAGCTTCATTGTTGGAATTTAAACATTCTTTTTTCGTCTACATTAAAGACCTAGGTGCTAATTTCTCCAACTGGGTTCATTCATACTGAGAAGTTCGCATATAACACCTAGGAAATACTTTTGCACCTGATATGTTGACATGTAATATCGACAGTTTTCATTAGATAAACACAAGCTACTAGAGTAAGAATCTCGAAAACATAACACAATGTGGATAAATCACTTTTGTCTCATTCAGCGTTACCTAGAACACAGGAGTAACAGAACTCAGTTTTCGCTTGGTTTAATGCAACCGTCTTATCCCTGTGTGCTTTTATCAGAGTATGCTCTGTTGTAAGTATTCTGATAAGATATCAGGCATGAGTACTAGCTGATATCTTGATGTGCTACCTTCCAATGCAACTACCTGCGAACTGTTGTTTCTTATTCCCCTCTGCTCTACCAGTCTCGATGTACAAGGCGCTGTCCTCACTTCTTTGGTTAACGTACCCACAAAGCCACAGGATAAATAATCATCAATGCTGTATTAGTAAAGTGACATTTCATACAGTAAAATTTATTGATTATATTTGAATTGATTGGGATTTCAAGTTATGTCCTTCACCAGTATATCCTTCGAACAGTACAGATTTGCGCGTGCGTGTGCGTGTGTGCGCATGCTCGTGAACGCTTGTGTAAATATAATGCACATATGTATATATAAAAAAATAACTACTATTATTAGTATCTGCTAGCTTGCTATGGTTTGTTAGATATAATATTCATAGGCCAGCGAAATTGCAAAGTGAACGTATGAATTCTTGCCAGCTTGTTCTGATAACCCCTTTGCGAAGAAGTTAAGAGATAAATCGGCTTTTGATTAAATTTTTGCAGTATTCAAGAATTTTTATTCTGAGTTCAAATGACATCATTATTCCTCTTTTTTTTTTTTGTCTCTTCACGGCTAATAAAAAGTACCATTCATGTACTTGGTCAATTCCTTTATATATATTCTTTCTCAAGATATCTGTGGCGTTTTCAAAGATAGATAGACGTTGAATATAAGAATCTATCTATCTATCTATCTATCTATCTATCTATCTATCTATCTATCTATCTATCTATCTATATATCTATCTATGATTCACATATATATACCAACACAAACACACGCTATCTCTCTCTCTCTTCCTGGTATTCTACAAGCTTTGAAACTCTTGTTTGACATCAGGCCAGTCTTGATATAGCAGACTTACACTAAAAAGCGTTCCAGCTGTGACCATCCCGTCTTTTTGTGTTGTGTATCAGTGACTATGTTATCAAAAGTGCCCAAAGTGCGCAACGTGCCCTTCATTTTCTTAAGATGGTAAGATGTGGTTTAAGGTAGATTTGGCTACTACTTCTATTAAGTTGAGTGACAACGAATAAATTATTTGTTTGTCTTTGTACTTTTTTTTTCTAGAAAAGTTCGAGAACTCTCTAACACAACAAATGTAAACATTTCAAATTTCACCGAATCGATTTCATCCAATTTTCTCATCATTTCCCTTATCCACGCCGTTTCCCAATATCTCTTATTCTGTGAAATAATGTTATACAAAAACAAAGAAGAAACAAAGAAGGGAAAAGGAAGACTATTATTAGCTCAAGATTGTAATAAATGTTTGGTTGAGAATTACGTCGTGAAAAACTCTATTAAACATATCCATGCATAGTTTTAATTGCAATGAGACTGATCTTGTTGACATAGATTAACAACTGCTGCATTTCTGACAGTCCACAACCTCAAGCTGTTTTAACTTTGCTCCTGTAATGAAGACATTGAAGAAACGATGTCAATTAACGTTGTAATAGAGCCGTTGTTTAGATCAACAAAATGACTGTGCGATAGCATTCTTTAAGAAAAACTTTAGAAATGCCAATATTGAATCTGACAACTCTGTTCTCATTGTACTGTTTCATGGGGTATACAATATTTGAAGGTAGCACACTAGAATTACGTGTCTAATTGAACAACAGTTGCATTGTAAATTAGTGAGAAGAGAGTTGCTTTATAACGGCAGTTTGTTTATTTTATTGATAACATCGTGAAATGTTGGAAAGAAATAAGATAAGGTGATATTTTGTGCTCTTTAGGATATTCAAATGCCTTGGTATGATATTACTGATATTGGCTGAAAAGCTCTCATCAAACATTACTCGCCATTTATAGAGGAGTACTTTTAGCCGAGATTTGTAGCTACTCGAGTCGATAAGATATCGGACTGCCTTCTGAACTATGGACGGTACGTGCCTTGTTGCTATAGTTCTCCTGTGTCTATGGTAAACTCATGATTCTCAACAGGTTGTTCCCAGCCACAGTTATGTATCATTGAGTGAGCACCGTAGACTACTTTAAAGGCTAGGAACTTCTTAATATTGACCTCTTATTTAGGTGCAAATTTGAAATATGGATGCTATAATCACTTAAATGAAGCTAATTTTTTTCACTTTACTGCTTTCCCCAACAGTCAGTAAAATATCTTTTGATTTCTCTCGTATCGAGAGAAAAAAATTGTATTTATCTGAAGCACCAGGTTCACGACCAGGTTTCAATTCTCGGTTATATCTGTATAACTCTTCAATGACTTCTTATGGCCTTCGAAAAACAAATATCAGTTGAGAAAGGTGTGGATTCACATATATCTTTAATTTGAAAACAATAGAACTAACTCCTCATTGTTGGACATCTAATAATGTGTATCTGAATCTTATATATGTAAAATAAATAGGTCATTGCTGTTATTATTTCTATTTGAATATTGATTCTTTGTAAGTAGACATAAGGTTATTATCGATACAGTGCAAAAACAATATATTAAGAAAGGTGACAGAAAGAGTACAATGAAAATATCGTGGGAAGTGAAATATCCAACGTTTTGAACAGCGTTCTTCTTCAAGTTAAAGTTGACAAGAGGGAGATAAAAGAAACAGGGCAGAATTTGTGTATGAGAATTTGGTTGCAAAATTTATTGCAAAAGTATCAACGGTACATGCCCTGTGGAACGTATTTCTAGAGACGAAAATCCAAAATCAATATTTGGAAGATTTGAAGTCAGAACAGGGAAGTGTGAAACTCATTATGAAAAATCAGTCAACACAATGTTGATTAATATTCAGTATCAAGACAATTTTCAAATACATACCGCATAGGATTGAGGCGACATGGAATATGCAGGCTAGTAACGATGGACATCGGCATTTACAATTATTTTTCATTACATATCTATACTTATGCGATGTCAATTGTCAAGACATTTTCTTGGCTGCAGGGCAAAAATGATCCAATCAACCAAAATATTTAAATGACACTTTCTTTTCTTGACTTGGGAAGAACAAAAGGCAGAGTCAACTGGGATGGTATTTGGACTCAAAACGTGGAGGGACGTAACTAAAACTCACAAGGCATTTTGCCTAGTGTTCGATCGATTCAGCTATTCCTGAATTTAATATTGGTTTCAAATTTTGGCACAAAGTCAGTAATCTCGAAACAAGGAGCTAGTCGATTACATCGACCTCAGTACTCAAGTGGTGCTTATTTTATCGACCCCGAAAGGATAAAAGCCAAAGCCGACCTTGATAAAGTTTGAACTCAGAACGTAAAGACGAACGAAATGCCGTTAAACATTTTACCCGGCGTACTAACGGTTTTGCCAGCTCATTGCTTATTCCTTATTTTAATATTAATGCAAAAACCCAATAATGGTTTAATATAAAGCATGGAAAATTCCCTTTCTTATATTGCAGCATTATAGTGCAATATTTTTGTTTTGCTTCAGCATTATTAGATATACGTTAAGTTATTTTTGGTATTTACTGACTTTCTGATTCTATCTAAAGTTCAAAGCTATCAATTGTCTGTCTATAGAAATATAAATTGGTCGTTGATGTACTTTGCTGTATTTAGTTTCATTATTCAACTTTTGAAGTGGCAAATTGGCAGAATCGTTAGAGTTGAGTTGGGATATTGGATAGGCTATTTAGCGGTATTTGTTCGGAGCTTCTGCTTTCTGAGTTCAAATTCCTCCGATATTAACTTAGCCTTTCATCCTTTCTAGGTCGATAATAGAAAAGTATCAATCCAGAGTAGTGGGTTGGCAGAACTGTCTGAGAGTCTAGAAAGATGTTTGCAGTATTTGCTCTGGCTTTCTACGACAACATTTGTGCCAATCAGGCAGTCTTACTATCGAAGAAAAAATCGATGGCTTGGATAGGAGGAAATTTTTGTGCACGGACATCTTCCTCATGTCAGGCATCTTCAAAAAAGTCCTCTCTAGGTCTATAAATGGATGTTTCAGAGGCATGATCAAATTCGACCAGCGGAAGCACCACGTTTTATTTTCAAATCATCAAAACCAATTTTAATTTTCATTTCTTTAAAGAGAAGTGAGTTGATAGAATAAGTATCAGAAACATTATGGGGCCGATTAAATCAATAAATCTTATTTCCTTGCAAAATTAGACCTCCTATAGAGTCGAAAGGAATCTTTGTTAGGCAGAGCAAAAAAAAAAAAAAAATGGAGAAATATCAAAAGTTCGAGAATCGAACTAAGTGTCTGGTAGTATTTAGTCACGTTCTTTTACATTCTGAGTTTAAATACCACCGAGGTCAATTTTATTCCTTTGGAAGTACCAGTTAAATACTGAGATTGATTCAATAAGCTCCAGAACTTGTGGCTTTTATCTGAAGTTAGAAATTCTTATTAGAACAGGGAAGTTTGTTAAACACAATGAGTCAAACATCATATGTTTAACATCGGCAGCAGTATTTGGCTTTGCTTGAGTTTATCAATTCATAAAATCACTACAGTCGTATGAATTCACAACAGTTTGATAAATCTCTTTAAAATGATGCAGTAAT
Source organism: Octopus maya (assembly GCA_027122535.1). Taxonomy (NCBI): domain Eukaryota; kingdom Metazoa; phylum Mollusca; class Cephalopoda; order Octopoda; family Octopodidae; genus Octopus; species Octopus maya. The sequence goes on from JAOPJW010003905.1 coordinate 153,911,942, forward strand.
CAGCTAGAATTTGATTTACTTAGAATGATTGCATCCATTAATCTCGTTTTTAGAATTTACAAGTAATTTCAGTTAGTATGTACTTTCAATGTAAAAAATTCACTTACTTAGCTGCAAAGCTATGGTAAATAACTTGGAACATGCATACATTCACTTTTATATATTAAGATGAGTATGATAAAAACTAATAGTGAAATAATGTTAAAAATAATTGTTGAATTTTTCTGTTGTTCGGTTAGAGAAGGAATTGCACCGCCTAGAACCTCTTTCAGGGCTTCCGAGACTCGTGATGTGGAGGAGAAGAAAGTAATCAACAGTCAAGAGAGCTGAGTAGAATGTTTGCAACGCTACAAACTTCGTTAAAGGCAGGCAAAGGCTAAGTAGCTGCGTTAAACTAGGTGACAGATTAAATAAGAAATTAGAAACAGACCCTCTGACTCGCATCATTTTTCATTCACTATGCTTTGATCGATCTGAGGTTATGGTAGAAAACATTCAATAAATATGACCCACAATGGAATTTAATTTAAGTACACCTAGTTATAAAACAAAGTTCTTGACCACATAGCCATGCTAACACCTATGTCTCAAGCTGATTTGTTGCATTTCTGAGTTCAATATATTCGCTGATAATATACCAGGGTAATACAATATACTACGCATAATTCCTTCAACAACCCAACCTTATGCTTTAGTAAAAAAGCATTAAGTACAAAATGCGTAGATGTATTACTAGGATTGGTTGGTGCATGTTTTCGTTGACATGAACCATTTCATTGTGCACAAAGATATCAGCATATATCTCTGTTTTTAGAATGCACTTCGACCATCGAACCATCGATGCAACACTCCATAAATTTTATTTTTATCTTGTAAAAAATTACAAAATCTCTTTTCTTTTCGTAAGAAAACATGATTTTAAGGATTGTTGTTTAACTCAGTCTTTTCCTATTTTGCTTATTCAACCCTTCACACTGCACTAAGTCTCTTGAGACTGTTTACATCTCTCGAATATGTTTTCTTCACATTCAGGCTGCTCAAACAGGAAAAAAAAATAAGAAAAAAAGAATGGTTTACATCCTGTAGGGACTTTCTACAGTTAAAGGAAATCTTAAAGAGATTTGAAAGACTTTTTAGTCAAGAGCTTCGCACTCCACTGTTTTTAACACTGCACTGTTTTGATGATGATGACAACGACGACGACGATGGTGATGATGATGGTGGTGGTGGTGGTGACAACGACGGTGATGATAATGGGGAGAGGATTGATGAGTCGGTCTCAGAAAACTCGATTTCTTCTAAAATTTGTTTCTAACATTATTTAAAATAATTAGATTTCACACTTATTTAGGAAACAGAATTTTTGAAGTCCGTCTCAAAATTAAATCTTCAAGTATTCATTCATTAATGTTTGAGTTCTCTGTGTTTTTTGTCGGATTTATGGGAATATTTACGAATAAAACACCCATGAAGAACAGTAAAACACCGTAGAACTATTGTTACACAAATAGAAAACAAATACTGTGATACGGTTGTAACGAATTCAGGTTAATTAATGCTCCGAGTAAGGCATGAACTTCACAAAATTGCCCTTTCCATATCATAAGTACAATAGATATGGATTTGAGAAATCAGTAAATGCCGGAATGCCACTATTGTGTAACTCAGGTCAGCTATACGACGAGCAGCGATTCACAGACTTATTAACTGAAATAGATAATGACTCCGTTGAGGATCACATTGAACACTGTAACATGTAGCGGTGCATCACTTCAAGTAGATTAGTAATGCAAATCTGATCTATTTTAAAAGTAAGATATTGAACCGTTGCTGATGTGGTTCTTGACAAAGTTATGTATCACATTTGTTATAAAAGTAAAAATTTAACCAAAATCAGTGTTGAGAAGCCCATAGTATAAAAGTGATCAAACCTGTTACAGACGGGGTACCCAAAACTGACCGGAAACGTTTTCTGTTAGGCAAGCTAGTTGTAGTTCAGAATTCTGCCACTAGAAGCCACTTGATGCGACCCTCAGGCATCACTCTGCAGACCGGTGTGGTCGAGTGAAGTCATTCTGCCACGTGGTGCGTCATTATTTTACAGTGGTGCTCCCTTCTTCGTCGATTTTTGCGGTGGCTGAAACTAAGGAACCGTGCTTCCGTGAAATTCTGTTTTTTGCTGGGGAAAACGACAGCCGAAACAGTTGTCATGCTTCAAACAGCTTACAATGACGCTGCCATGGGCAAAACACAAGTTTATGAGTGGTTTGTCACGCTTTAGAAATGGTCACTTGTTGCTTGAAGACCAACCTCGTTCGGGACGAACGTCAACCTCCCGAACGAATGAAAACACGAAAATTCATGAATTGATCTTGGAAGACTGTTGCTAAACAATTGACAAACTTGTTGATATGATTGGTGTGTTCTGGGGCTCCTGCCAATGAATTTTGAGCGACAGATTGTGAATGAAGAGTTGCAACAAAATTTGTGCCTCGCTTGCTCACGAAAGATCAAAAGTAGTCAGGACTGAATGCGTGTCGTGAACTGAAAGAATAGTTGGAAGGTGATCTGGACCAAGATCATCACTGGTGACTAAAGCTGATATTACGGCTACGACCCGGAAATGAAGCAGCAATCAAGTCAATGGAAGCATTCAATGTCATTACACCCCCAAAAAGCGCGTCAAGTGAAATCCAGTGTCAAGACGATGTTGAGTTGTTTCATCGATGCGAAATGTAATGTCCTCACAGAATTTTTTCCTCCTGGTCAGACATTTTACCTGAATGTTCTGAAACGTTTGCGAGACACAGTGAGACGAAAACGTCCCGACCTGTGGAAAAGTGGAGAATGGTGGCTTCATCACAATAATGCGCCTACGCACACCGCCTTGAGTGTGAGAAATTTTTGCCCCAAAATGGCATGACCCCGTTTACCCACCTTCCCTATTTTCCCGATCTTGCTTCCTGCGGCTTTTTTTTTTTTTTTGTTCCTCCGAATGAAAAAAGTCCTTAAAGGGAAACGTTTTGCAGATGATGAAGGGGTAAATGAAAAAAAAAAAAAAAAAATGTAGGCGTTAAAAGGTATCACTTCATAAGAGTTCCAGGACCGCTTCGAATAATATAAATCTCGTCTGGACCAATGCTTTGCTTCAAATGGAGAAGACTTTGAAGGCGATAAAAGTGTAAACTTGTAAAAGTAAGTGAATGAAATAAGATTGTAAAATTTCGGTTTCCTTTGTGTACCCCCTCGTATGTCTACCGTGAGAAAATGGCTACGCCGGAATCGAGTTGACAACCACCGTCTAGAACTATTATTTAATGTATCCTCTTCTTTTAAAAATATTAGTGTGTGTTTTTGAGAGAGATTTGGTTACTGTTGCTTCTTGGTGTTTGCAAAATGTGGTGCGTATAAGAAATCTAAGTGAATTTGTTTATAATTTTGCTTTCTTTATCATGTTTCCCCGTGTGGTGGGATTTTTTTAGAGGTAGGTGTTACAATTAATTTCTGCAATGTCTATTTTCTGTGTATTAATATCATTGAATGTGATGGTTGGTTTTAATCGATGTTCTCTGAGATTGCTGATAAAAATAAAGGAGGTGAAATTAATGATGCTGCGTTCAGTATAGTATATATTAGGATACAGGCTTACGTATTGTTGGAGTAGTGAAATGTGCATAAGTGAAATGTGCATAAGTGAAATGACATGAATATGATACTGCATGCGTATGATGCTCTGTGTATATTTCATGTCAGAAAGCAGTGTTGGTATATCATTAAAATGAGTGTGTGTGAAAGGATAGATGCTGGTGGTACCTCGTTCAGCAAATTGAAGTTTCTAGATGAATTGTTGATATATACCACTTAAGTTTGATAACAAGTTCGCTAGCAACTGTTTTGTGCTGCTGCTTTTTGTTTTTTAAGTGTGTCTATTATTTTAAAACTAAGTGTCTATTATTTTGTTTATAAGTGTGTAAGAGGGGAATGGAGCCAAAAGCTTAGCTAATATATGTAGTAATTAGCATGGTGTGCATATGTTTGTAGTTTCTTTTTTTTCTTATGGAAAACGTCCAGTGAATACTTTGTTGAAGGTTTGGATGTAGTGATGTGGTTGAGTGTGATGGTTTAAATCTATGACGCTGCCAGTTGGGAAAAAGGAATATACAGGTTACTGAAATCAAGTATAAGATTTTCTAGGATGTTTATAGAATAAAGGTTCTGCGCAAAGCTGCTTCGACTTGGATTTTATGTTGCGAGAGAGTTCCGACACGATAAATCGACCGGCTAGAATTCGTAGCCAAATATCCCTTGACCATACTCTAGTCTTGAAATTAGGAAAATATATTGAATAATGCAGTTTGGATGCATGATGTCAGATAAAAAGACGATATGATGATTAGAGCTGGAGAAATGTTCAAATGATACAAGTTATCGGAAACAGTGGTTGTGCAGAACTAAATTCGATTTTCTATGTTTGTAAATTTAAATCCTACCAGCTCTACGTTTTATAGACAGAATTACAAGTAGCAATATACATTGGTTTGCTCCTATTGAAGTTGCGGGGGATTGTTGCTTTGTGTTCGTGATGAGAACACTTGGCACGGACGAAAAGCAGCATTATCATATGACTATTGAAGTCGTTAACCTGGAGACCGGCATGATGTGACTCTTACATATCTACATAGTCTGGTACGAATGAAGAAACCAACAAGAAAAGCCATCATTTTAAAATGAATTTTTATTTGTTTTACTTTAGGCATGTATCTGTTGCTAAGCAAGCTAGAGTAAGGGAAAGAGAGAAAGAGAAAGAGAATGAGAGAGCGAGAGGAGAGAGAGGAGAGAAAGGGGGAGCGTGTATGTGTGTGTGTGTGTTGTGCGTGTGTATTTGTTGTGTTTGCAGTGTGTTTCGTGTGTGTGAGCGCGCGCACATATCTGTGTGTATGTATGAATGTGTGCGTAAGCGCGTGTATGTTTGTGTGAGTGTACGTGTGTGTGTGTGTGTGTGTGTGTGTGTGTGTGTGTGTGTGTGTGTGTGTGTAATGTGTGTGTGTGTGAAGTTTTAACATTTATTTCAGAGGCCACTTTGATGTGAATGAAAATATGCTGGGAATGTTCGGATCATTACACCTCTAAAGGTGTCTGTGTTTGTGTGAATGTATGAAGGAATAAAGGAATACAGATTTAATGGCAGTTACTAATATTACACGTCTCACACGTCGACCATTCGACCCACAGACTTACGCACTGTTTCATCGTTTTATTTTGCCTTAAGGATATAGATAGAAAGAGAAAGAAGAGACTCTTTACACAAAATACTAAATAGCTATGTACAGCTGCAGGATTGTACATGAATTAAAAGATATATCATGTATATAATGAATTTTTTTTATAAACATAGCCACAAGGCCTTGAATTTTGATTAGAAAATACAACTAAATAGTTTATACTTTCATGGCAACGAAAGTGAACTGAAACCAATTTTAGCTTTCTGGTTGCTTTGCCTCTGCTATAAAATAATATAAAATACTAATTTCCATAGTCATTCGAATTGTTAGATATAAGCACCAAACTTCCCTTAAATTACACGCTAGCGTCTCATGAGTGAAGGGCACTTTGGTTAGCATAGTCCAGATACACAATACTGTGTGTTGTGTTTACACTACTGTGTATACACTATACTGTTTAGTTCTGAGACTTGATACACTGTGCATAAAACCAGAGGAGATGCTCACGACCGGAATGCTTTTGGTCATAGGTCCCAAACAAATTTCATATTCTCAGGACTGAGATTTATCCTAATGAGATCCAAATTACCTGTTATCTCTCCGGAGTTTATGCACTAGGCACCAGTGGCCTACCAGAGTAGGTTGACTCGACAGTGTCTTTCCTTCAAAACAAGCGATCAAAAGTTAGAATTAGAAATATTTATATATAATTTAATTGTATTATAATGCTGTTTAAAATATTTTTGATCCCTCAGTTTGGAATATAATTTTCTTATCGTTTTATTTTGAGTACAATTTAAGAAATCAATGAATTGGACTAAAATCTTTTGCCCACTAATTCATCTATTACATTAAAAATGAGCTTGCATCTTGCTTGCTTGCTTGCTTCAATATTACCCAACCAAACTGGTGCATAATGGGAAAATAGCGTCCCTGAAATGTGAATACGAACGGATTAAAGCAAGTTTCGTGTAAATCGGACAACTGGTTATTGAGATATTAAGGGTTTTCGGGGTATAAATACCCAAAACGATGCATACTGGGAAAATTCTCCGAAAATAACTTAACTCTGAAAAGGTAGAAACTCTGACCTTTCGATTAGACACAGTGACTTGACAACGAAAAAATACGATTTATTTTCTACAGTAAATATTTTTATTTTCGGTTTTGTTAAACACAATATTTTAATCATTCAGAAATATTTTAGCTTTCTTTAACCCTTTAGCGTTCAGATTAATTTTCCAAAAGTAATCCTTATTTATTCACATTAAAACGAAATTATCTGATATTATTTTGTAGCTTCAAGATAGGAAAGATGTAATTGCTTATTTTTAGAATGACATTGCAGGGTAGGTGTGAGATGCTGATTCTGGCCAGTTTGAGCATAAAGTGTGTAGAATATCTGGGCCGGATACAGCCGGTTTAAACACTAAAGGGTTAATTAAACAGACAATATTTTAATGTTTTTTAGTTATTTTTAAGTGAATACCATTACAAACATTTTATTTTTTAAAGTTGTCTAACGACCGAAGAATGAATAATTTGGACGTAAACAGTATTATGTCATCTCTTTAATAAAAAGGGAAGGGGAAAATAATTTCTTTTTAGTGTGGATCTGTTATTTATCAGTTTGAGAACCACAAAGTTAACACATAATCTCGTCTTCATCAGTGCATAACTAGCACCCTGCCAAGAAAGCAGGTCTATCAGTCATAAACATATTATTCTGTGACCAACACGAATTGATGTAATATTTAAAGCAACTCATGAAGCACAGCTATCTCTTTTCCACCACCACCACCGAAATACTCAACTTCAAAACCATGTGTAAATCTCATGAAAAGAACAAAATCGAATCGATCAGAGAATTTCTTTTACACCAACATTTATCAACTTCGGTTTAATCTTGATACTACTCGATACCTTCCGCTATAGAAAACAGCTTTTTCTCACCACAAAATTTCTTCTACTATATCTCTATTCTGCTTCTATCGTTCAATTTATAATGTAACTTCCTTCTGGAATGAGATATTTATTGTTAATCTACATTTTCTATAGTTTGTCTGTCAGCAATAGCAACTAACTTTATTGAAAAGCTCTCTGTCTCATTTCTCTAAATATATCTATCGACCCTATCACTCTTCTAACTCATCCATCAACTAGTAGTTGTTTGATCATCTCTTGTATTTAGGGAATCACTATAGATTCGCCTATCTCTCTAAAGTTATCCTTGGCGACTTCGATGCCCACAACTCCTCTACAAACCAAAACCTTCCATGTCATTCTCAGTGTAGAAGTTAGAATTAACGCTGTCGTCATAATTTGGATGGCAGAGGTCAAGACCGATTTACGTTACAATATTTATTCAACGCATCGCTATTCTATGTTTAAATATACTATGATAATCAGTCAGAGTATTCTATTATCTTTCATGCAATATAGTTATGTGCTTTTTTCAAATAGATAAACATTTTGTAAGAACATATTAAGCTATTGTGATATGAACTCATAATGCAGTTTATGTATAGGAAAATGAATGACATAAACTTTTGGCTCAGCGAAACACCAGTGAATACTTTCGCGTCATGGTTTGGTTGGAAGAAGGTTATTTTGAAAAGTAGTTACTTGAGGCTTTTTTGAAGTTCAATCTAAAGTCTTCAGTTTGGAACTTCATGAATTATTCCCGGAGCAAATTGAACGTCCTTATGAAACCTGTTTGGACTAAATAGACTGAAATATTAACAATTAAAATTCATGATCTTTCATACAGAGCACTCTCTCAACACAGTCAACTATTACTTTTAAGTTCGGTTCAAAAGTAACTTCAAGAATTAACAAAATAGAGATTTTCTATTTCAGCTGGGCCCAGCGTTATGGCTTTACCATACTGCACTTACTCAAAAAGTGATTGTCGTCTCCTTTCCTACAGACTATATTTGCTGTCTAAGTTTTGTCGATCTTTGCCATTATCAGATTTGTTCTAAGGGCTTGTTCCTGAGCGGCTATATTTAGCATTTCTGCCTCTCGTTCCAAGTTCCCATCCGTCAACCAGAGCCACCAATTTTTACTTCCAATATTCTCGGTTGTTGCATGAATTGGTCGTGTAATTCCATATCTTCCTATTTGTTTCTTCTGTTCTTCCTTTTCTCTTTGAATTCCCCTACTATTTCGGTCACTTTTTGAGTATCCCTGACTGTCGGTAGTTTTCTTTCTTTACTCTGTACAACATAATTTTTCAGACCCAGTATCGCAGTATTAACAGTATCTTCTGCGTGTAGTAATTCTCTACCACCTTCCTTTCTTGATAGGTAAAGCCAATCGGTATTCCTTTTAGGGTGGAGCATGTTGTGCATTGTGAGCGGTTTTCTAGTTCTTCTATTCAAGTTCTGTAGCTCAACCTCTGTCCATTTCAGAATGAGAGCAGAGCATCTCAACACAGGTATAGCCCATGTATTTCTGACTTTAAGGATGTTCCCTCCATTTAATTTTCTTTCGAGCACTGTCCCTAATTCTCCTCATATTCTTTTGTGCATTCTCTCTGTCATTTCTTCTTCAATTATTATATCGCTTTGCAGCACTTCTAGATATTTGTATCCCTCATTATTCCACAGCGATATAATGATGTTTTGTGGTAATTTTAAGTTATCAGAGTTTACTTTCTGGTCTCTCTTCATAATTAGTACTGCGCATTCATTTACCTCAAACTGCATTCCAGTATCTTCATTGAACACTCTCACTGTTTGGATCAGAGAGTCTAGGTCTGTCTCATTTTTTTCTTTGTATACAGCAGGAGGTCATCCATATAAAGTAGATAATTTATCCTCATCTTGGATTTGGCAAACTCATCGACAGGCCTGGATTTTCTCAGTATCCTTGTTAGAGGGCTTAACGAGTCTTCTTGGAAATTGCCTCTGCGTATTTTCACGTTGCCTATCGATTCATATTCACGCGTCGGTTCAACTTCTGACACTCTTATTGATTTCCTCCCAAGATTGTTTTTCTTCTCATTGACTCCGAGCGTCCTCCGACACCCAAGCCCAATAATAATCCTTTCTACTATCAGCACAAGACCTAAAATTTTGAGGGAAGAGGGATAGTCGATTAC
>JAOPJW010003905.1:154105994-154116673 GCA_027122535.1 Octopus maya
TTCTTAATACAGTTGCGCGTTATATGTTAGGATGCGTAGGTTATGTGAGGCAACGGATATATAGTTTTAAAGTGTTTTGTCTACTGTTGCGTGTGCTTGAGTGCGAAAATGTTAAGAAGGAACGATGAGATAATATGTTTCATCCGATAGGCTCTTAATGGCTGACGAACTCTTACATCTTTGTAATATATGTGTGTGTTGCTTGCTTACTAAATTAGTTTTGTCCGTCTGGTCTTAAACTGCAGAGAGCTTGTTTTTTTCTCTGAACTCTTGAAAATATCGCTGCAGTGTGTGTGTGTGTGTGTGTGTATGTATGTATATATATATATACATACATACACTTGTACACATACATACACACATATGCACACACAAATTGTTTGTAAATCTTTGAAACTTTTCTTAATGATTGACATTTCTATTAGTAGTTTTGTCTTTCCGTCTTTTTGGTAATTTTTATTTTGTTCTAGTTAAAAATTGTACGATATGCCTGGAAGAGATATTTTTTATGATTTAAAAAAAAAATTTCCTCATCTGTACTGAGTCAGGGGTTTTTTTTTTTTAATTTCAAAATCGGTGTATTTACTGATATCTTATATCTAATTTCATCGTCAAACTACACCAACATTCAATGTTTTAATCTGCAAGTGTGTCTATGATTATGTCCTTACGTTGTTAAATTCATTCTAGATTTAATTTACATGATCAAAGAATCCTATCTATGACATTCCACCGATGTTACTGATGTGGGGATGTCGAGGGTAAAAAATAAAATAAAAACTTGTTTTTACTTTTCTTCAGCTGTGTCAATATTTTTACTTAAACATCAAATGTCTTGCAATCTGTGCACGACTAGAAGTTTATTGATGCGTTACAATATCTATATACTTCATATTCCATTTATAAGTATGTGTTATCACTAATTTTCACTTTTGTCTATATTTTTTGTACTGTGTTACAGCGAACATTGCTCCATGTCAAGTTGTGCTCTACGTTGACCAATAGTATTGCCTGTTTAATTGTCAAGTATTTTTCTGTAGAGTATAACGGACCAAATTAGAGTAATTTTAATTTTGTTTACAGTTTGACCCATCCTCCAGTTCATGGCTAAACGTGTCTTGTGTGTTTTTGAAGTCGTTCAGGAACTTGGCATTTATGAGAATAGCTATCATGTGTTTTAGGATGAGCTCTCGTGTGCTTCTAAAATTAAAGAAATTCGATTAGTTCGTTTGTTTTTAAGTATTCTAAAAATTTGTACGTAGTCGTGCGTGCATACCATTATTTTGTAAATTGTTTAAGAACTTTGTGCTATTTATGAGAATATACTTATTATTGAAATAACAAAACATCTAATACTGAAGAACAAAGTATTACATTTTTTTATCTTCGCTTTTGTCTGCTATATTGATGAAATCAGTGTTTTAAATATTTATTTCAGCATAGTGTTCAGGAATTATTTTTTTAAGTCGATACTGATCATTTTAGTCTGTTCCAGTTATGACTTATACTGTTTCTGAATACTCAGTATATTTTTATGCTGCTATAAATATCTTTAGCAAATAGTTCCGGTTTATATTCCCCATTGGAACTAGTTCTTCAAATACTCTGGCTGGATAAAAAACATGAATGCCCTGACTTCCCATTAACTCCCTCCAAATCTTAGACTTCTAGAAACAGTTACACTTTTTGCTTTTGAGAAATCCTTGAACTTCACAACTTCTTGCTAATATAATACGGTACATTTTAATGAATTTTGTATTTCAAAGATTTTTTGTTTTTTGGAAACTTAAAGTTATTTGAATATTTTTAAATGTTTCTCAAAATTTGATTCTCCGTTTATTTGGAGCAAAGTTTTGCACTACTAGATTTCTATCTGATTGTAATCATTTCGGTTAGTCCAGTTTCCCTGATGCCCTTGGGGGAAGATCTGAGCTCTACAGTACACTACTTTTCTTTCTATAACAACCAAGTGTTTGTGCTCATTTTATGAGGGATTTCGTATTCCAGTTCCTACACAACTAAAAGCATTGTGTGATGATAACTAATAATTTCAAATACATACCCTCTTTTTAACCTAACACCCAACCCCAAAACATTGTTTTAATCAATTCATAATTCAAGTTTTAAAAATGATTTCATTTTAAATGTATGGTATTTTTTTCTATCAGCGCTGTTTTAATGTATTGAATTGATTAAGATTGATTATTGAATGCTTGCCTACTGAACTTTTATTGTTTATATAAGAAATGACATAGTTTCCGGTAGTTTACACACAGAGTAACTGTTAATGTTTATGGCCTGTTTTACAGAATAGCCTGGCTGTGAGTGTTACATCAGCAGCTATACAAGGTGCGTGTGTTTGTGCGTACCACACACTACACTATGGTCTATGAGTCAGACTGTCTTCCTAATAATATTAATATTTCTGTATCATATATACAGAAACCAAAAAGCTCTCTTGAATATCTTTCTCCACATATACATAGTAAATGTGGGTTTCTTTTTTATTAAGAACAAAAACACAATTCCCCCCCCCCCCCCAAAAAAAAACCTAACATCAACTAAAGATATAATTTATGCTGAAAAATGAATACTGTTAAATTAAGTTGTTTTTTTTCCTCTAGAAAAGCTCTTGGACGAAACTGCCCTAAAACTATATTTTACAACCTCACGAACTAATTACATCCATGGACGGTTTTTTAATGGCTATAGCATCTTGATAAACTATGATCATTCAGCTCTATTTGTCTAAATAATTTTTTGCTTCCTCTTTCAACTGATATTTGCCGTTCCCCAAGAGAAAACTTTAAGATTTATTCGATTACTCATTTCTTTTTGAATTATTGAAAATATTTCTGTTCCTCATTTAATTCGTTTGTTATACACCTTTGTAAAACTTACTGCAAGTATTTTATATTCTGAGAAGAATCGTTAAATGTTTTTTTTTTTTGTTTTTTTTTTTTTTTTGTGGAAAAAAACTTCGATATTCTAATTTATATCTTTGTCATCTTCTTCAGATAAGTAAAATATAGTTATAATTTTAAATATTGGTGTTACAAGATAAAATTTTCTTTTTTGTGAGGTAAAAAAGGTGGGAGAATTCCATAAAGTATAAAGTCTTTTTTTTTTTTTTACTAACCGAAACGTGTGGTTTTAGCTATAATAAATTAACTTTCTCCACATAATTACTGGAGATTTTCATTTATAAACAGGGCATAAATAAAATTTGTATTAAAAATTAACATTGGAATTGAAGTTACCTTTTATGATTAGATTTTAGATATGTTCATAACATGGTTATGGATACTGAAAATGAGATACAGTTGTACATTATACTACATAGCTGAGTAGTTACAGAGTTCATTTAGCAATAAGATCTTCTGTTTGATCCCACCGAGAGGTATCTTGGGTGTCTTTTACTATACTTTCAGATTGACTTTGTCTTCCTTGTGAGTGAAAAATGGGGAGCTAGAAACTGTATCTTGTCAGATAAATTGTGCTCTTAATCCAGAAGTGCAGCTTTGTTACATTGAGTGTCATGCTGATTGTACTGTAAAAGAGTACATGTGTCTGTAGAATGTTCAGTCAGTAATATGCTAATTCAACGAGCAGGTAGTTGATCGAACAACTAAATACACTTTGAAACTGGGGATCCATTTAGTTTGGTCTTTCTATTAGTTATGAATCCTGTTCTTAACATGATTAATTTTTTCCAATAGAAGATTTATAAATACCAGTAATATCTTGCAGTTATTGAATTATGACTATTTCTTACAGTTCGTACAGTACCTATGAACATAATTGATCATTGATAGTTTGAATTTATCTCTAGTCATATTGAGTTCATATGTTTATGAGCTCTATTATGATGAATGTCAGTTTTATAAATCATTTGACTGTTGTATTTTACTAGTTTTTGGAAATGAGTACAAGCAAACAAGGTTTTATACCATAAGCAGATAATAGCTGCCACTATTTTAAAGATTCTTGGAATAGCTTTAGTGAAGAATATTTCTGAAAATCAAAAGGATTGAAATTAAAAAAAAAAAAAAAAAACGCCTGTGATTTTAATTTTGTGTACTAGCTTATAAGTGCTTTTCCTTCACACTTCTCTCATAAGCCCCTTCCTTAGTATGTTTATGTAAGATTTATTTATTTATTTTTGTAACAGGATGTTTATAGCTTCTGTAATAAATAACATTTTTATGGGAGCAGCCCCCAAGTACGGGGGCTGCCTATTGGGCATCTAGCTAAGCTTTCTTAATGTCAAGTATCCTGTCCTAATGCCAACAGCTGCCTAGGCAACTGTAATTTAACTGGCTTTACTTTACCATTTTGGCAAGGTGGTTTGAAGGTGGGCTGACATTGTAAATGTATGAGGATATTTCCAATTTGGCAAAACTACCATTTTTAACTATTAAAAAAAAAAAAAAAAAGTTGTAATGTCTATATTTTCTTAACTGGATACCAGCAACTTGAAATGGCTATCAATATCAAGTGAAAAAAAAATATATATACTGTGCTTAATTTTACTAAAAACCATGAAAGTATTATTCTTTCTTCTTGACGTATGGCATCATAAAGTGGATTTAGTGTAGTAGTCCATCTCAGACTATTATTAGTAATGCTTATTTTTAACAGTCCAGAAGGATGATAAACTAAAGTTTGAAATTAGGAAAACATTATTTAAAAAGAGACTATACAGCTTATTCATAACAGTATCATCTTTATCATCATTGCTTTAATGTTCACTTTCCCATGCTTGCATGGGTCAGATGGAATTTGTTGAGGCATGTTTTCTTTCTCCATATGCTGGTCTTGTTACTGTCATTTGTTTCCAATATTTCTCAATAGCCTGACATGTTTCATGGAAGATTGGAATCAAATGAAACAGCTTGTATGATGACATTTATTTTCAACTCTCATATTGTGTCAAAACAATCACACACACACACACATGCATGCACATTCGTATGTGTATGTGCATTTTGAATATTGTTGATGATTCCGTTAACCTGTGGTTTTCTCATCTGCTCTTGTTGCATGCATATTCTATTATCTGGTACTTTTGTACATGTATGATATATATATATATATATATATATATGTGTGTGTGTTCAAAATCATTACAACATATATATACTTACATACTTGAGCATGTTTCTATACTTGATCTAAGATAAATTTTAGCAGGCCAATCCATTTGACTTATTTGTGTGATGGAGAAACTATTTCTTTCTTAGCTATTTCAGAGCATAAATAATGAAATTGTGAATGTTAGTGTTACTAAGTATGAAATTGCTTCTTGCCCTCTTGAAAGGGCTTAGTTGATACTATTGACTTCAGTACTTGACTGTACTATATTTTATCAATATGAAAAGGATGAAAGGCAAAGTTGGCTATGATAGGATTTGAACTTACAATGTATAAAATTTGAACAAATACCAAATTCTTTTTTGATTCTCTAACGACTGTCAGCTTGCCAAAATTGTTGGATTAATTAGAATAACATTTAAACCAATTATATCCAACCCAAATATTTTATTTGTTCAACAGCCAGATTTGGCCTCGTACACCTACCCTACAATATCGTTCTAAAAATAAACATTCACATCATAGAAATCATGAAGCTACAAGATAATGCATAATTAATTGAAAGCAATGTTAATAAATAAGCATTACATTTGATGGAATCCATTGCCAAAACAGTGCAACCTGGTGAGGTTCCCAGTCTCTCCAGCTCCTGTCAAGCCATCTAATCCATGCTGACATGGAAAACGGGCATTCCATGATGGTAGTGTACAATGTGAGGAATATTTGATTGTTATTTGTCATAGAGGTTCGTGTTGAACTCAGAATGCAAAGAGCTTTACCAAATGCTGCAGAGCATTTGTCTGCTTTCATGTCTGTCAGTCTTCCTTAATAGTAATTCTTTCTGCTATAGGTTCAAAGCCTGAAATTTTGGGGAAAGGGGTGCTAGTTGATGACATTGACCATGGTGCTCAAGTAACACTTATTTTATCGACCCTGAAAAGGTAAAAACAAAATGGTAAAAGAAACCTTGGAGGAATTTGAATTTGGAATATGAGACTGGAAGAAATGCAGCTAATCATTTTGTCTAATCTGCTAACCCGTAATAATAGTAATATTTCTGAAGGGTCGGGCCAGATTGAGCTTGTTTCCAGATATTTTTTCTGGTGGTGCAGTGATTCTGCTAGCTCATCATCCTTTAATTTTTTCTTAAGCAGTTGAGTAGAGGGCTTAATTGATTACGGTAGGCACTGTAACTTTCATCACTTGTGTCGATTTCAGACCTAATGTAAAAAAAAAAAATCAGTGTCACACTTGCAGTGTCTTGAAGTAGAGTTCTGACTGCTTAAACTTGGTATGTGATTTTTTTCCTTCTCTAGTGCTTCTCCTTTATTCTTGTAGTAGTTGACAGTACTGCTAAGCTATTTATTCAGATAACAACTTCCTGCTCTGGATTAATATAGCAAGTAACTAGTACCTACAAACCTTTTTTGTCATTTCGACACCTATCCTTAATGTACTGCTGAGTTTTCATGTTGTCATGACCTTGTTTACCACGCATTCCACCAAGACAGGGTTCAGGTCAGTCTCTTCAATGTCCTTGCTTATCTTTCCTAATGACACTGTCATGAAAATCATAAATATTAAACATCCTTGTCTTTAATGACCTCCTAATTAAAAGGAATGTAGTTGCAATTCCGAATGTCATGCTTCTTATCTCCAAGTTGCAAAATATTAGTAAATCCGTTTTTCTTTCCCTCTTCTTTAGTTATGTGGAGACATTGTCTTGGTTCTTAGCTAACTTCTTGATAATAATTATCTTTGTTCAAAATTATTTCTGGTTTCAGTGTTAGAATTGATCAGGTGTATTTGCAGCAGGCTTTTGATTAGGAATGTTAAACAGTTTAGTGTTGCAACTTGAGCTTTTTTTATCTGAACTTTATAGCTTTCTTACTTTGTACCAGTTGGAAGTTGTATCTTAGAGAAGCTTAAATCCCCCTCTTTCTTGTTCTCCCTATTTACCTTATCGTGTCTCTGTTCAGAACTCCCAAAGTACATTGGATGTAGGCACATTTCACATCAGATAGAAAACTTGATACTCCCAATCATTTACCTGTTTCTGTATGTAAGCAATGAAGTGTCTTTGCTTCTCATATTTAACAAAGTGATAGATGATGATGATCATCTGGCTGTTTGGTTTTCTGACTTCATGTTGCCGACAAAGAGTTCATATGTCAAAGAATGCCAGGAATATTCTTTGGTGTTTAGTATGCCATTGCCTAATTTTCACCCTCCAATGCATCCTGGTGTTTCATATTGTGATTGAAAATTTGTCATTTAATATTGTCTTTATCTGCAAAGATATCACAGAACAGTCAGTTTGTTCATTTAATTGAGGGAAGTAGAATTAACAAATGTTGCCATATTGCCTATCTCTAATCTGAGCTTTGATATTCTAGCTCTCTGTTATGTCTACCAAATTCTGTTATGAATTTCGTTGTATAGTTTTCAAAGTTCTTGTCTTCACCCATTTTCTTACTGTGCATTCTATATGTGAATGAAAGTACAATAGGTCATTTAGGTAATAACACTAGAGTTCATGGTTGAATGTCTTCTAGAACTTTCAGTTTAGTTTTCATTGCTGAATTTGTGAAAGTTTAAAAAAAATTTTTTGTCTTGGACGAATAGTCTAAAAACCTGAATGGAAAAATAGCCTAAAGACCTGAAAGACAGTTTGTCTAAAACTAAAGCCCAGAAAAACATAGGTCAGCATTTAGGAAGTTGCTTTGCTCAGTATGAAAGAAATGGCTAGGAATTTAATATAGTTGCCCAATACTAGCAATGGGTACACTAAAAGTAATGATATATCAAAGTACTGAAATCCATGGGTGGTTGTCTGTTTAATAGAAGCAAGTCCTGGAGATGTATTAAAATTCAAACAACAATGTGGGCATGTTTTGTCATTGTCAAATCCTACATTTTTATGAGACAGCTAAAAGAAAGATAAATATGTGCTGTATGTACTCAGCTTCAGTAGTATGACTTTGATTTTCAACTTTGCCTGTGACAAGTTACAGCTAAGAGTTTTCTCTAGATGAAAGATCTTTTTTCTTAATCCTAAAACTGTATTATTCTAATTTTCAAGATGGGCTGTGATTTGTGAGGGAGTTTATTGCTATTTCTAGCATGTTTTGAGTGATTGATTTGAAGTATCCTCATTAGCTTATGAGAGTGGACATTTTAAAGGGAGTTGTTACTTCTGGTCACCTAATTGCAAACTGCATGAAATATGTGAAGTGTTATAATTGGACAATGTATGATTGAAATAATGGAAACTAGTGAGAAAAGGAATCTAATTTTACATGTACAAAATTGTTTGGTCCCAGCTCTACTTTGCTTGAGTAGATTTATAAGAAGTACTCCGGCTATGAATATCTCCTATTTCATCCAAACAGTCTCTTGTCTCTAAGGTAAAAAATAAAGATGATGGAAATTTGGCTGCTATTTTTAAGAGGTTGAGCAGCCACGTAAAGCTTCCCTTGTTAGCTTGTGCAATGTCTCTATGAATGGTTAAATGCAGTAAGTTGAAAGATCAGCTGAGAATTAGTCTTTAATTAATGTTAACAGTCAAATGGTTGAACTTGTATGGGCATGTAATAAGAATGGTTAATATATGATAGCTAACAAAGAAAAAGAAAGAAAAATACTTCAAATCGAAATGAAACGCACCTGTTATAATACCTGTTTAAAGAAGCCCTGAGGAGGAACAGTGAAGTAATTTCTTAGATTACTGTACCTCATTCAAAAAGTGAAATTGATGAATTGGTTTGGTAGGTAACTATAGTAGTTGGTATAATTTCATTGGAAATATTCTTAACATAAAGAACTAATTTGATAATTTGGTATTTAACTGCTAGTTGTGTAATAAATATTTTTTTAAATATTTTGTTGGCATTAGTGAAGATGGCCTCTGTAAATTAAGTTTGCGTGACTAAATGAGAATTACAGCTCATCATGATATACAATCCAATATATTCTGCTTGTCATCTTTGTATGTTAAGTTTTACATTAGAAACTACCTTAAGTATGGAATAAATCAGAAATAATTGAAATGTGAAAGTTCCTCGAGTCCCAGTTCTTGCTGATGAAAAGCTTGATTCTTATTGATAAATGAATATTGCTCTTTTGGCAAATATCATGAGGTTTTAAGGTTTTATTGATTTACGTAATTTCTAATTTAGTGACTCAAAAAATAGCTTACATGCTTCAGGGAATTAAAAATAAGTAGTTATCTTAACACACATTTTATTAGCAAATGAAAAAGAAGTAAAAAACCATTTGAAGTTCCATAATTAGTTCAAATTTCAGCTTGAAGAGCTAAATAATGACAGTTTATTGATTTATCTACAGTAAAAAGGTTTGAAAATGATTGGGGTGATTTAGTTAGTTAAATTTGATGAGAATGCTTCCCAAATCTCCCAATCATTACTATAATTTATATGTTCAATATTTCACCACAAATCTGGTCATTGTCCATTTCTCACCCTTGCCTTGATGTTTTACTGGTTAACATTTTCTGGTACCTTGAATTGTACTTATGACAGCTTTGAGTTTGGAGAGTGTGTTTAATGCAGCGAATCTTTTCCTTCTTGAAGCAGTAAATTATCGGCATTCTTCATTGATGTTTGCTATTCTCATTAACACATTTTCTCTGAAATACGTAATCTAATTGTCATTGGCTTATTTGTACCAGTTTGCATTCTGACATACTCACTGAGAATTCATTTGGGGAGCTGTGCACGTATCCTTCGCCTGCAATGCAAGACAGTGGTTTTTTTTTTTTTCTTATGAATTGTAATTTTAATGTAAAATGAATGAACTGTAGATGCTGACAAAATATTGGAAGAATATCTAAAGAGATGTTAAGTTAGATGAAGATTATCGAAGTTGTTTATAATTCTAAAGAACTAGTAAGCTGAAAGCAACAATGCGAATAGAAAGATTAGCTGTTGGAGGGTAATGTCAAAGGACAGGAAAAATCTATGTGTTTTGGTGTATACATGCTTGCGCACTCACATGCATAAGCTAAATTCTATCCATGCATATAGACTTGAGTATGTTTCTGTGCTAATGTTAACTAAATTTTGGTCGGCCAATCCATTTTACTTATTTGTGTGATGGAAAAATTATTTCTTATCTACTTCAGAGTATTAATTCAACTGTTAATTTTACAGTAACTAAGTATGAAACAGTTTCTTCCCCATGTAAAAGCAAAATAGTTTCTGATTTAGGCACAAGGATAATAGTTTTGAGAAGGGCTTAGTTGATACTATTGACTTTAGTAACTGACTGTACTTTATTTTATCGACACCAAAAGGATGAAAGGCAAAGTTGACTGACTGAATTTGAATGTATAAATTTTGAACAAATGTCAGATTTTTGTCTGAATTTTTGATTTTTACCAACTCGCCAAAATAGATGGGCCAATTAAAACGACATAATAACCCTTTAGCATTTAAACCAATTGTATCCAAACCAAATATTCTACCTGTTTTATGGTCAAACCAATCAGATTTGGCCTTGTACACCTACCCTGCAAAATAAACATTCACTTCATAGGAATCTTGAAGCTATGAGATAATGCATAA
>JAOPJW010003905.1:154259704-154270732 GCA_027122535.1 Octopus maya
AAGTCAATTACATCGACCCCAGTGCATAACTGGTACTTAATTTATCGACCCCGAAAGGATGAAAGGAAAAGTCGACTTTGGCAGAATTTGAACTCAGAGCATAAAGACAGACAAAATCCCACTAAGCAGTTTGCCCGGCATGCTAACATTTCTGCCAGCTCACAGCCTCAATGTTATAAATATAATGATGTTCACATACAAAATCTATTAAATGATGAAAGTATTGAAACATGGCTCCCGGAGTGATTTGGTGCCAATTTTCCTGTTTCCAAAATGCTGGGTTTCCCCTATCTGAACAACTAATAATGTCTCTGTGGTAATCAGAGTTGTTTGATCAGAGTGCTAAAGGGCTTTACACAAAATAAGCAGTAAAAGCTATTAGCTAATATGTCTCAATTATCTATTAAAACAGAATTTGAAATTTCAAGCATTTTTATATCTTTATATGTACACTCAGCTGGCAAAAATGAATAGTACCTGTATTTCAAAGGGCCAGCCTTGTCCCATTCTGTGTCACACTGAATCTCGCTGAGAACTACATTAAGGGTCCTCTATCTGTGGAGTGGTCAGCCACATGCTGGTTAATTTCACAAGCAGGCTGTTCCGTTGATCGAAGGGGCTAAATCGATTACATTAACTCCAATGATCAATCGATGCTATTTTTTTTTATTGACTCCCGAAAGGATGAAAGACAAAATCGACTTCGGTGGTGTTTGAACTGAGAACGCAAAGACGGAGCAAATGTGGCTAAGCATTTTGCCTGGCGTGACAACATTTCTGCCAGCTCACCGACTTCTTTTATGTTACCATATTGTCAAGCAAGATAACATTTCTATGACAATTCAAATATGAAGATATTAAAACATGACCCATTTTCTCAGCAGCTGCTCTCAAACGTTTGCGAGAAGATCTTTCAATAAAGCAGGATGTTGTTTAGTTTACTAAACAATATGCATTGTTGCTTATAGCAACATGCAGATGCAGGATATAATCGAATCCACTGGAACCCTTGTCATCGCAACCGACAGACAGCCATACGGTGACTTTGACTGTTACCATCTCCTTTGAGATCTTTTATCTTTTACCTGTTTCAGTCATTAGGCTATGGCCATGCTGGGGCACCATCATCTTGAATTTTAGTTGAACAAAGCAATCCCAGTACTTATTTTTTTAACCTGGTACTTATTCTGTCAGTGTCTTTTGCTAAACCACTAAGTTACAGGGACATAAACACACCAGCACCTGTTGTCAAGTGGTGGTAGGAGATGTCACAAACATAAAGATACAACACCTACCCCCACACACACACACATGCACACACATATATGTATATACACACAATGACTAGTGGCTGAGACCTTTGGTAATGTGCTCTGCTTAAGAGGACCTGTCAAGTCAAGTGCACCTGCGCTGGTGGCACATGAAAATTTAACCTTTGAACGTTGGGCCTCACGGAGGCAAAGTGCCAGAGTTCCTTTCGAGTGTTAGGCCTCATGGAGGCAAAATGGCTGAGTTCCTTTCAAATGTTGGGCTTCATGGAGGCGAGGTGGCTGAGTTCTTTTTGCGTGTTGGGCTTCATGGAGGCAATGACCAAGACCTTTGGCATTATGTCATGCTTGAGAAGAAGACCTATCAAGCCAAGCAAAATCACAGTCATGGTAGTTACCAGTGTCACACAAAGGGCACCCGTGCCAGTGGCACAAAAGCACTCATAACACTCCTGGAGTGGTTGGCATTAGGAAGGGCATCCAGCCATAGAAAACCATGCCAAATCAAACTGGAGTCTGGTGCAGCCTTCCAGCTTGCCAGCCTTGGTCAAACTGTCTAAGCCATGCCAGCATGGACAATGGACTTTAAATGATGATGATGATGATGATGATGATGATGATGATAGTCTTGCTCAAAAAAATAATTTGGGGATTAAAACTCTTAGTGAGAGTGAGTGTGAAGTATTATGGAATTAAGTCTCTTTCATCTTAGTTATTGTGAAGATGAGACAATCAGAATAATTACAATCAGTACCAATATCTTGAATGAATCATTCAGTGCTGTAAATTTGACAATAAGTGCATGATGAAAATTATGTAATACACTACAAATCAAATAGTTAAGGACCTAGCTCCCAATCAACCGGTTTCATGTTACATTTCTAATTTGTAGCTAATTTAGTTCACATGCACTTCTGTTGTCCTTAGGATAGGCATGGATATCACAAATCTTATAGCTAATTTTCTTCTTGAAATCAATACAGTTGATTGCACACTAATGATTATCACTAATCACAAAAACAGCAATTAATTGACTTCACTTATCATTTTAGTGTGTGTGAGGTAAACAAATGTGTATTATTCTAATTATATGGTAAATCCTCCTCCTCCTCCTCCTCCTCCTCCTCCTCCTCAACATCATCATCATCATCATCATCACCACCACCACCACCACCATTTTAAAGTTCATTTTTCCATGCTTACATGTGTTGGACAGAGTTTATTCAGGTAGGTTTTTATTACAGTTGGGCATCCTTCTTGTTTCCAACCCTCACCTGTTTCCAAGTAAGGTAATATTTCCTCATAGCCAGACATATTTTTTGGAGAATATTTGAAAATGAATGACATTCATGTACAATAATCATGACGCACATACACACATATACACACACACACACACACAACACGCTCTCTCTTCTCTCCCACATGCATACATGCACGTGTATGTACATATATTACATACCTGTATACATATGTATGTACATACATAGATCCTTATATACTTTCATACATATATACTTACATAATTACTCACTTACCTACTTTCTCTCTTTGTATCTCTCTTATTGTTGCTCTTTTATTGTCTTTCTGTGTGTATGGAGAGAGTGAAAGAGCTACAAAGAGAAAGAGACGTCTGTGAACTACCATATGTCTCAACAGACATGAAATTAACTTGCAAGCCCTTTCCCACACTACATACACTGAATCACCCAATCTTGGAGGAAGGTCATCTTTTTCCAAGATTGATCTTTTTATGGGACTTCAGATGGTTGACATACCCAACCTTAGAAAGAAATATGCATCCACACATTTCACATATCCAACACAGTATGTTCTCATTAAGGTTCTGATGACAACTCCTCTGAAGCTGGCACTTTAGGCTTTTGTGCTCAAGGTGACCCTCTTCAAGGGTTTTACAACCTTCCCTTATATGCTTCCTCCACTCAGCTCTTTCCAAAGCTAGTTCTTCCCAGTTTTTTTCATTGATTCGCATTTCCTCCAGATTACCTTTCATGCATTCTTTGTACCTTTTTTTGTGGTTTGTGCTGAGGATGATTTCCAGTGCACAGCTCACTGCAGAACTGCTGCTTTGGAATCCATTTATCTTCCATATGCACAGTATGGCCTACCCAACTCATCTGAGTAGATATGACAAGTGACTAGATGCTTGTGCATCCTGCCTTTGTGAGGACTTCTGTGTCTGGTATTTTACTTTTCCACTTGTTGAGTATGTGTCTCAAACATTTATGATGAAAGCACTCAAGCAACTTGAGATGCTTATGGTGTACTGCCCATATTTCAAAAGAGTGTATTACAGCCATTAGTATGCAAGCCTTATAAAAACTCAGCTTGGTGTTGTAGACAAGGCTGCAATTTGCCCAGACTCTTTTTCAAGCTTCCCAAATGTTACAGATGCTTTCAGAACAAGGAATCAAAAAGTCATGTTGACTCTATGGAAGACATTTGTTCTGAGCTGCCTAGACTATTGCTCTCAGTTGTGGTCACCACACAGTGTCAAGCTAACTCGAGGCAAGTCAGTGTCACTATACAAAAAAGATTGCCACAGTCCAACAGATGAACTACAGAGAGCGACTGAATGCACTGTCTCTACTCCCTGGAGCGCAGGTGGGAGAGATATGTAATAATATACATATGGAAAATACTGGAAGGACTGGCACCAAACTTTGGTATCAAGTACTATATGAATGCCTGCACAGGTTGCCACTGCATAATACCAAGGGTACCGTCCACTGCATCTCACATAAGAACAAGGTATTGCAACAGCCTTGGTTTGTAATATTTGATATCAACATTGTGTCCTATCAAGGGTGAGATGCCTGTGAAAACTGCAATTACTTTAAAGCCAGTCTTTTGCAGTTTACTGATGTTTGGGACATTAATATTAATAACAATAAAGTTGATTTCAAATGTCTCAACTGTTGTACTTAGATGAAAGTAAGCATTAATTCATGTCCATTCTATATTGCCTTATTATTTTCTATAAAATATTCAGACCTCTATTTTATGAGCTGAGAGAGTCTCTGTTTTTACTCTATTCTAGCAGCAGCTACCAAATTTTCCTCAAATCACCTTTATAGTCTTTAAAAAAAATGAGTGTGGTTATGTTTGTACAGATTTCATCAAAAGACTAAACAACTACAACCTTTATATCTTAGTCATTATCAGCTACAATTGATAGATTAAGAAACAAGAATCAGATATCTAAAAGCTGAATATTGAGCATTCATTTTGTTCCATGCAACAAAATGTTCTAGCCTTATTTTTAAGACACTGATCTGAATATTCAGTGGCACAATAAAATGCCATGCCATACTCCTTTTGGTGGCTATCGGCTGATTTGTAACATTGGTTGGCAACAACACCTTGCTCTTTGGCGCCCTTAGTGGAGAGTGCTCTGTTGCAAACATTTGGACCATCTCTTCAGTCTAAGGATAATACACTTTGCTGTTTCCTAATGTACCTCTACTTAGGTTTATGCCTTCAAAGTAACTGATATAACACAAGTAGCTTCTAATGAAAGCCTAGCCTCACTGCATTGATTGTTAATCTTCACCTTGCTGATGTCACCTCTGTACATGACTTGTGCAAGTTTCAAAAAACATTCTTCTTCATTTAGCTTTTTTAGTGATTACTGGGCTATAGAAATGATATCCTGTGAACAACTCTTTCCAGATTGACAAAGTCTAGGCAGAGTGATGTATTCCTAGTTAAGCACTTGTAAATGTTTCATTAGGAGGAGAGCATTGGTAGCACCCTGTCATGGCACATCTCTGAGTAGTGTATTATCTATGCTAATTCTCTTTACTAATCAGTTGTGCTATAACTCTTTGTAACTTTCATAACCTTGTCCAACATTTTGATGCTTCTGTAGCTGTTTCATTCTAGAACTTCACTTTTGCCCTTGTAGCAGTTTACAATGATAAACTATGCAAATTGTTGGGTATGACATCTTGTGTTGCCTGATTAACTGAGCAAGTGACTAGGATATGGACCTACTTTACCAGATATTTAAGCATCCCAGTGATTATCCTAGATAATCCAACTGCCTTTTTCCCCTCTATATCTTTTATTACATTTTTGATCATTCAGCTATCAACTTCAATGACTGATCCTTCTGTTGGATTTACCTGAAGTGCTTCGCTTCCCCAAGCATTTTGCTCATTCAGTTACTTATAATAATATTTTCTTATAGGCTTATAGGCATTGTTGATGGCAAATGTGCTGCTATCATTCTTTTCACACTTCTCTCCATTTCAGTGTTGTATATTTCTCTGCCTTACAATTTGGAACACTTTATCCCTCTAATATTACAGAATATGTACAGACTTTTTGTTTTCTGATTCTTCTTCTTTATTAAGTATATCTGATATCTAGCTTTTTCTTAATCACCTCATATTGTTCTCTGCTGCCCCTTTTTTGTTTGTTTTTCCAGGCCTGTCTATTAGCTATTATGGTTCTATCTACTGTTCCACCACCATATCACCTTCATTCAGTCTGGCAATAATTATGCATTAGATTATATTGTAGAAACTTCAGGTTGTTCTTTATAAGTCTCTATTTCCTTTTCCCTTCTGTCATCACATCTGCTAGTACATCTCTGTATCCACATTTGGTCAAGAGCTTGTTCACCTTCCATATCTGCCTTTTCCAAATTACTTTGTGGGTCTAACTCTTTCTCTGAAGTCATTGATAATTACTATGTTGTGTGGTATATTCTTCACCTTAGAAAGGCTTTGTGTTCATAACCATCTTTATCTCATTTCCTGGGAAATGTAAAGTTTATATGGCTTGTGCCTTTACTTGATAGGTAGGTGTTGCAAATAGACAGGTCACTGGTTTCACGAAATTTCAATAATTGTGATCCTTCCTTACTCCCTCTCAATGCCAAATGAATGTATGTAACTATTTATGTTACGCTGGTTCTATATAGTCGCACTCCTCTTTTATTTCTTTATCATGAATTGCAGAAGGTTCACATCTTTAACATATTGTATTTGATGAATGTAAATGACATTATGCTTACACCTTAAAAATCTTTCAACAGAATTACCAGATTTGCCTTATTTACCCTCTACCTAAATTTTATAGTACACCAAGACAAATAAACCCTGTTATATCATACATTGTTTGGATATATTTTCAGATAGTCTTATTGTTCTTGTCAGAATTTTAGAATGGGAAATATCAAACACTATTTACAACTCTATTACTGTGTTACACAGGTACTTGAATGTGTTATGTTAACTATGTACTTTGCACTATTACGTTAATTACTATAATACCATTAATTCTGTTATTGTTAGTTATTTATTGTGGCTTTTACAATCAGTTGGTTGTTACATAATGTATAAAGAGAGTAACTGGCAGTCAATAGAATACAAGAAGCTCAGCTGAATGGTCAACAAATTATATAATTTCATCAATTCTGTTATGTTGGTATCCAAGTGATTTAACTCTCTAATGTCCCTGTCAATTTAACTCTAAATAGGAACAACTCAGCATTGTAAAAAACCAATAGTAGGAATACATAAATTGTAGTTTGTTTCCATTGATGATACAAGAATGATTATCCATGATAAGCTGGTATCTTATCTTGAGGGTTATTTGCTTCACTTGACCTGCACCAAATGAGTCAATAGGATGCTGGCTTGTTAATCAATAACTTTCCTCCAGCTAACAACAATTGCATTGTGTTCATAGTAGGCACGTAACTATATATACTATTTCTTCCATTTCATTGAGCTCAAATATTGCTACTGAGCATATTTAATTATGTATAATAAGCTCTTTTTCTCGAGAGATTTTTAAATATAGAAATTAAGGGTGATTATTATACACAAAGCAAATATTTAAGATGGTATAACCAGAAGTTATAACCTGTTCTAGATAACTGATGTGTAATGAAGAGTTGAACCCTTTAATCTGTCAAATGTAATGCTTATTTGTTCATTTTATTTTGAATTATTCAGGTTCAAGAGGGGTGTCCACAATATTTGCTTGTAACTTAAATTTTTTTTTACATACAGCTTTTAAATTTTGTCAGTGGGTGCTTATATACCAGTGGATTATAGTTGTGTAATTTTAGCTGATCTTGCTGATTAAATATGACATTTATGGGCAAGTAATTTTAATTAACAGGTGTAAAAGTAATAACGTTATAGTTAAACACTAAAATTGAAATTCTTAATGTGTCTTACCTGTTTGATTTATTACCAAAATTATTCCAGTTATCAACTGCCAACAATTTTGCCACTTTTAAAATACAAGTATAATTGGTACAAAATTTTTTTCTATCTCTATATTTCATTCAAACATTTTCATTGAAAATAAAGTGCAAAACTCTTTTATTTGTCAATATACCATTGGCGATGTACTCTTATACAATTTAATGAATACATTTATATAACAGAATGCATCTAATGAAAAAAGCTCATTAGCAGGTGAAGCAAAGGTGAATACAGATGTGTAACATACTGAAAATTAATATGTATTTCTTTCACTTATTATTTGTAATAAAATGAAAGGAATATGTGATAGTATTACTATCAAACAACAAAATATAGTTTTACCATAATTCTATCGTGAAACTCTCCAAAGCACCCTTTACACAAGGGCACTGTGCAACACAAACATATATGAGGTATCAACCTGATATCCTTTCACAGTCTGCAGACTTTTTTCCTTCCATTTATTTTTCCACTTTATGGAAGTCAATATTTTCTGTTGACATCCATCTCAGTTAATTTTGCTTTTCTCCTAGTTCTGTGCTTTCTGAAAGAAAAGCTCTCGCATAACCAAGATGCAATGTCAACCCAAAATTTTAAATGATCATAGTCCTTTGATGGCAGAAGTACCTTGTGGCTTTTTACATAAAGAATATATAAATTAACTATAGTTAAACATAATGCTGGAGATGTATGGATCACCATACTGTATATGAGGATTCCAGTAGTTCCACAGTTGAGGAAGCTGCTTGATACCAAACATAATGTTTATAATAAAAAAAAAAATCTTGCATTTCTGCAGTGTCAGTTGACTACCTTAGTGGAGCAGGTCTTCTATGGATAGAAGTTATGCATTGAGCAGATTTGTTTCCTCTGTGACAGTTTTAAAAAAAACTTTTCAGTAAAAATAAAATAGTCCAACGTTTGAGCATTGGGAGGTAGACTGTGTTGTGGACTAGTCTTTCCTGTAAAATCGGGAATTGTGGTTGGTGTAATATCTTCAACCATGTTGCCATAATGTTTTCAATATCATTTTCATTACTTTCATTATCAAAATCTTCCTTGTACAACAAAAATTCATAAATGTCAATGTGATTCATCTGAAGACAAATCAGTTGTTTTCATTTATATTTTGTACATCATCAAGAGTAAAACCTTTGAAGTTGGAATTGCTACCTGCTGACACCATATCATTAAAAACAGATATACACTTCTCTTCAAACATTGAAAAAAAAAAAAAAAAAAAAAAAAAAAAAAAAACAAAGTCTCAAAAATTTCACCATATTTTCCCTTGAATAAAGGTGGGAAAGCTTTATTTCGCATTCTCAAAGCTACAAGAATTCAGTAATGTGATTTGTTTACTTTTTTAGTGATTTTGTTGAGGAATCAGATATGGCTGGATTTGGCCGGTTCAAACAAATAAAGAATAATTTTCAGCCAGTTTTGGCTGGTCTAAACACTAAAGGGTTAAACCATTATCATAATCTTGCATTTTTTTTTTTATATGATTGGATTAATACACTAAGTGTTCATTATGTTTCATAAGTATACCCATGTCAGAGATCATATCAGGCAAGGTTGTTTCCTGCTTTACTAACACATAAAAATGATTTAAAGTAAAATATAAAACTGAATAGAAAATTGCAAAAGGACAAATTACTCTAGTAAATAGCTACATTGTCACTGTCTGTCCATAAAGGGATGAAATAAAGTTGCCACTGACATTTGAAATTAGAATACTGAGGTACAGTGTTAAGTGCACTATGATGTAGTTAGTTCTACCATTTCTGTTAATTTTCTGTTTTTGATGGTTATAGCACTATGGATTTATTTACACAAATATATAATTTACTCATAAATCATAAAGCTCAATTTATATATAAATTATGACATAAAGTAATTACTAAATACATTATAAAGTATTTTTAACTATATTATATAAGCATTTGAAAGAAATAAGCTGTAACTTTGAAAATGATAGTTCTATAAGTAAATATATAACAAATTTGAACCACATGTGTGTGTAAAAGATAAGTTTCAGTGCAGCGAAAATAAATTCAGGAAGTAGGTGAAGTGTGTTCAGGCACTTCTAGAATTAGGAAGTTACCAGACCTTAGCTAATCCATTACATTTTGCTGTAGCTCTCTTTCGTTCAATCAGGACTTAAGCCCATGATGGTAGCTGGTCAAATGCTTTGCAGCAATTTCCAGTTCAACCTCCCATTTTACTCAGCATATTCAGATTTCTTTTCAAGTCCATCTTTAGCAGCTTATTATCACTAGACATAAACATCTAGCCAGTTATTCATGTCAAACTGCCAGTTGAATGAAAATCATGAATTGATGTTGAATGAGACCATACTGTATTTTCCTTCAGATTAAATATCATTTGAGTTCGGCAGACTCACAACTGGATTTAAATTGATTTAATCCTTTTGCTACCATATTTGTTGTAATAACACTTTGTTGTATTTAATTTTGAAAACAATGAAAAATTTAACAAAATAACTTATTGGTCATTATTAAGCTGGTGTTTGAAACATATATTTACATGATATTTCGATGGACGGGTTTAACTTTGATCACTTTGAAACAGGAAGTTCGTATCATACAGTGATGGGCAGCTCTTGGTAGGTTGGTATTAAAAAGTTTAATCATTTATCCATAGGGAATAATCAGACAAAAATTGACTGTAAAAATCTGGATGATGTTTGTAGCAGGAAAGGGGTGATGGGCTAAATTTTAATATCTTCATTAGCAACATGTGATAGACATGTCATGCTTGCTTCATGTTTATGAAAGTCATGATATTTGTCTCAGAAAAGAAGTATTGAGAACTTAAATTAAATGGAAATGTTAATTTATTCGCATTTAAATTCATTTCCACATTCTGAAGTGGTAAGCACGTCATGCTTCATGTTACGAAAGTCATGATATTTCCATGCTATCTCAGGAAAGAAGTATTGTGAACTTAAATTAAATGGAAATGTTCGTTAGTTTATTGGCATTTAAATTTATTCCCACATTCTCAAGTGGACTGTTGACCACAATGTTGATATGTAAAAGCTGTTTATATTTGTTTTAAAATTCTGTGTACTAAAGTTTTTTTTTAAAGTTAATATTGTTTGAGAAAAAGTTTTGAGGATATAATCCAGGTTCTCAGCCAAATGAAGGACATAAAAATAACTTGATTCCTAGTTATTAACCACCATTCCATGGCAAGACCATATTCGTTTTAACCTTTAAGCAATTAAACTGGCCATATCTAGTCCAAATGCTCATGTCTTATGTTTAAACCAACCAGATCTGGCCTCTCACACTTATCCTACAATGTCATTCTAAAAATAAATAACCACATATAGGCACAGGCATGCCTGTGTGGTAAGAAGCTTGCTTTCCAATCACGTGGTCCCGGGTTCAGTCTCACTGTGTGACACCTTGGGAAAGTGTCATTTTACTATAGCCTTGGGCTGACCAAAGCCTTGTGAGTGGATTTGGTAGATAAAAACTGAAAGA
>JAOPJW010003905.1:154686609-154698476 GCA_027122535.1 Octopus maya
GTCTACTGACAAAGTTTTGCTTATATTCTTAATCACACTTTTAAATGTTACATCGCAGAAAACGACATCTATAATTATTTTGAAGCATGAATAATGTCAACGTAAAAAGTAGTTTTTGAAGGTGTGAAACTAAGTAATTTTTGCCGATCATTTCTGCTGCTGTCACAGCATTGAAATTTTAAATTTAAGTGAAAATTTTCAAAGTTTGTATATCCAGTATAATTTTTCAAACTCATTCTCATGTTGTTATTCACTTAGTATAGAAAAAAAAAAAAAACAGAAAATTGTTAGAGTTTTAAATTTGATCAATTTTCCCTAATCACAAAACAAAATATGGAAGCTACCATTTCTTACCTGATAGCTGTCTATCTAAATATTACCACGAATTCTATTAAGCAGAGTGAAAGCAAAGCATTACGACGCCGAAACTTAGAATATTTTCTGAAACGTAGTAGTCTATCAAAACAGATTATATTTCCTGCACCACATAAACTTACAGAGTTGCGAGTGAATCATAAAACGGTGAATCTCACAACGTCGTTTCTTCCCTCGTGTTACATAAGCCCATGTACTGTTTTACACTTGTCGCGTGTGGATACCATATTACGAGGTAATAATCTCAATGAGTTGGTTCATTGTTCTATGCCGAATATTGTGACCATCAATTTCAGCAATTTTAGAGTAGACCCTCTATATACCACTTAAAATTCTAGTTTCTATAACTGACTGACAAATGCATTCCTCTAACGTGTCGCTTTCCACCACATAAAGAAAAACATGTTTGGTCACACGTCACACTCCTCTGAAAATCCACCGGACAGATAGTAAGCATATTTTCTCGGTTCTATTTACGTCTTGAGAAAACTGTTTCGTCTGTCACACGAATCTTTGCAAGACTGTCTTTCTGAACTGGGTTACAGAACATATGCTCTGCACATATTTCACGAACACATGAATTGAAATCAACAGTTGTACAGTGGTTCATCCGCAGTTCTAACACAAAAGCAGACTGAAGTCAGTTCTTTCGCCCGCGAGTAAAGGGAAAAGAAAACAGTCGTGTTCTCAGAGGAAGGCTGTCCTCTCCCAACCATCTATTTTTCCTTACAGACACACACTCGTAGCATATTTTTCGGGAGCACTGGAAGTAGATGTTCACGTGAAACATATTCTTCATCTAGTATGTTGTCTTTCTGTACATATTTTTTTCTTCATTTTTGTTTTGAGAGGTTTATTTGTTTGTGCTGTCAAGCATTTTCGAGCACGTGTTATTTAAACGTCATCTTTATTGTGCAGTTGTTTTGAGACGGAAGCGAATGGAATCGAGATTGCTGCTCCTCGGCACGCAAGCTACAAGTCCGACATCACCAAGCGCCTCAACGTCAAACGGATGACTGTCCACAGAGTGGCAGAGAGGCTCGAGAAAGGGAGAGACCTCAAAGACTGACCTCGTTTAGGCGGACCTGAAGTAGTCAACTGTTTGGGTCTGATAAGAGTCTTCGAAAAGTCATCCGAAGTTCAAAATGACTGCGCTCACAAATCACATCTCGATTGTCGCAGTGTCCACGGCCGTCAAGGAAGAGAGCAGCAAGAGCTTGAGGTGCATCATCCATGCAGATCACACAGACCGAAATAAAGGGGAAGCAGCCATCTCTCTCCATGACTACTTTTCAGTTGATACCAAGGAATATTTTCCAATGGCGATTGTGAATCCATATCACTATTCAAAAAGGCTAACGATATAATCATTGTTGGCATTTACAGGCCTCCCCAAGTTCTTTACGGGTCTCCCTCTAAAGTGCTTTGAAGAATGCCTCAACAAAATCAATTCCTTCCTTCAAAAATACAACTCCGGAAACATACTAGTGATGAATAATTTTAAGCTCACTCTTATAAATTGGTCCATAAATACTCTGAAATTAGGCAAATGCTCTACACCAGACAAAGTAGCAGCAGAGTTACTCTTTAATCTTATGGATGAATTTTCCTGACTCAGCTAGTGTTCGAACTAACAAAATAGAATAAAATTATCTTAGATCTAATATTAAGCAAACACTCTAGCTCTGTTCACAGTAATTCAGTTGAATAAAACTTTCTTCTCAGACCACGACATGATAATCTGCAACATTAATTGCCGGCATATCAAAACCAAACCAGCCAATCCCACTCCATTGTACTTATTTGACGTCATAAATTTCAACAATGCGGACTGGGGAGCAATCAGAAAGGATCTATCCTTCATCGATTGGTCCTTCACTCTCAGTTCCAGTGACACTGAGACCACCTGACAGCACTTTGAGGACATTGTCATTTATATATGCTCAAAACACGCTCCTATGGAATCCAATAGCGCAACAGAAACTGGCTCCCTACAGAGGAAAAATACTCATCAGGAGCATCAAACAACTTAATAAAAAATATCAGCCAATTAAAATGTTCCCACATAAAACATCCACATTCAACAACAATGAAAACGCTGGAGTTGGAAAAACTTTATCTGCAGACAGGCATGAAACCTCCATTGAAAATTAATGAACCGCAGTGTTATCAAGAACATCAGACAGAAACCAAACATGTTCTATTCATATGCAAATAAGCATTGGAGCGATGTCTCACCCATTGGTCCATTGATCGATGATAACGCCATTCCCCCAACACGATGCTATAGAAATAGCAGAAGTACTGCAGAAACAATACTGCTCTGTCTGCAGTGATCCCACATATATTGACGTAAGGGAAGTGAACGAAGTTAATTCATAATATGAAATCTCGGACATGATTTTTACTGCTTCAGACTTCATAGCAACAATAAATGAGGTCAAATACTATTCTACTGTAGTCCCTGATAGATTCCCGCTAGTTTCTTGAAGGAATGTAGGCACCAACTTGCAGTCCCCCTGACCAATCTCTAGAGAAATTCTTTTTCGGTATATGACTAATTTTCGGTATATATACTCTTAAATTCAAATCAGCATGGCTATCGCTGTGGTAGGGACTGTCTAACACAGCTCTTACTTCACATAGATGATATACTTAAAGCCTTAGGAACAGGTACAACCTCTGATGTCATATATCTTAACTTCAGTAAAGCGTTCGACAGAGTTGATCATAATATCTTACTCTCAAAATTGGCAAATGTTGGAATATGTAGAAGACTTCTACACTGGATTAACTATTTCCTGGTGAACAGAGCTCAATATGTTATGGTTGATGGAGTCCAGTCAAGACATCAAAAGTCACCAGCGGTGACCCTCAGCGGACTGTCTTGGGCTCGATCCTTTTTATAATCGATATAAACGATCTTTCCAGCGTCGCAAAACACAGCAAAATGAAAATATTTGCTGATGACACCAAGCTCCAGAAATTCTTCAATGAAGAAGAAGAACGAACTCACCTCCAGTCTGATCTATATGCGGTGAGTCAATGGGCAGCCGAAACAAAAGGCAACTAAACGGGGGGAAATTTGATCTGATGCATTTTTGAAAAAAGTCTCTGCTAAAACAAGCATACTCTCATCAGTGATCCATTGCTTTCTTCTTTCTTATATGTGTGTCCCTCCTTGCTAACGATCAGCCATTTTGTATTTTGTATTCCTATTGTATGTGTCTACACATGCGTATCCCTTTAAGTGTGTCTATGTTTTGTAAGTGCATGTATGTGTGGGGGGAGTGCCTGTATTATCTGTATCCTCTGTTAATACATGTTCGTTTATTTTATTTTGTTTTTATTTATTCATTTGTTCATGTGTTTATACCTACTTCTTTTTTTCTTTTTCTTTTTTCTTTCTAACAACAACAAAAAACCCCCAAAAAGTAGGTATAAACACATGAACAAATAAATAAATAAAAACAAAATAAACGAACATGTACTAACATTTACCGCTCACTAAAATTTATTTACAGTTACCCGGTGCATCCTGTATTTCATGCTCTTCTATAAACCTCAATGAAAATAACTTCAAAATACCAGTGGAATTTTCATGAGCACTGCTAATTTTAATTAGTTTAAATTTATTGTCTCTTTCCATTAAGTATGCGTGTATTACTTTTATTGTTTGTTTTCATGCCTCAAACATCCCTAGATAAACACTCCTCTGTCATATTAGTTTGTACAATATAGTTCCCATTACATAAGTAATTTCTTTTGTCAGCCCATGCTAGTTTTGTGTAACACATCTTACTTTCAGCTACGGAAATCTGGAAAAATTCTAAGTGAAGCAGCTTTAAAATAAATTACAAAAATTCCAAGTATTCAAGTCTATAAGCTATATATACCTCCACTTTTGCTTGCTTCAACAAACGACATACTAGTTGAGATGGTTTTTTTTTTTGGCTTTGAAATTTAAATATTTAATGAGGTAATTGTTCATTGATATACTTCATGTGTTTTAAAAAAAAAACAAATCCCAATATACTCACTGTATTTGTTTGTTTAAAACAAATGCTTTTGATTTAATCGAGTTAGCAATATATCAAAATTGGATTCTTATCAAATAAATATAGATTTGACATTTATGTCATAATTCTGATTTTCCACCCAATTATAATGTTGCAAAATGACATTTCTATATATTCATGTTTCGGTACCGAAATTCCTCCTTTAGATAGGCACCTGCATTCTTCATTGTCATAAAAATGAGAAAAAGAAAACAAAAATTTTGCCATAAATTAGTTTTTCACTTGTAATATTTCAAATATTTAACTGTAGAAAGAATAACCTGTTTGTATATCAACTATGTTTTGCTACATACCTGCAAAGTAATGTTTTAGTTATATAGCTTAAAATGTTTTTGAGAATCCCAACAAATTCTATGCATAATACTGTACGAAAGTATTGTCAAATTGATAGTTTTATTTCTACTGTCACCTAACTCATTAGAATGTCACACAACAAATACATTTAAAGTCAATCTCGCACGGAGCATTTAATACGAAATATAATTTTGTGATATTTAACGAAGAAATCGGTAAAACTATTTTCATGAGTCTCAGTTAATCATTGAAATATTTCAACTATTTGTCATTATTCTTTCATTCTTTTACGTTTTTTCTTGTTTCCACCATGCAACTGCGGTCACGCTGGAGCAACTGGAGACTAACTACTTTATGCTTCCCCTGAACTCTATATTCGTTAAGTTTCATATCTAATCTTGTGAAAACTGTCCTAAATGATTTTGCTAACCTCAATGGAAGAACAGTTAACCTCGAACTGCCAAGATTCGAACTCCTCAGAGATACAAATAATGTTATTAACTACAGCAATAAAAATATTGAACCTTTTCTCCTGTTTCAGTAACAGTTGTAGTTATTTTATCCAGATTAATGTTTTGATTAAGCAAATGACATAGTAGGAAAAGTTGCAGAGAACTTGCCTTTCCCAATGGGATTACCGATGAACCTGGAATAAAAGTATTTTCAATCTTAGCTAGAATCACTATAAGGTCAACTAGCTGTTAAACTGTCTTTTGCCTTGTTGCTTTTGCCAACCAGAGAATTATTAAAAACAACCCACCAAAATATACGCATATGAATTTAGCAGCTATAGAATCATACTTCCATATTTTCTTTTACATAACTGTAACTAAGTGTATGATTATATAACTACTTGGTATATGAATGACTCGAGTAAACACCCACTCAATAATTCTATATTTTATATTACATTAGTAGCAATGTCGCAAGACATGATACTATCTTTGGATTTTCTTGTATCATATTCTTGACAACGGAGCCTGTTAATTGTCAGTTAACTGCAATTTAATATTGAAAATCCGAAGAAATTAAAATAACGAAGATAGCAAGCAGCAAGTGTTAAATGCTAAAGTCATACGTAAAAAGAAAAGCAAAGCAAGAAATATGAATTTCCGTTCCGTGCGAGTAATGGATGTACAAGCGTTTATATTCCCGAAAAGGGACCTATTTGTAGCCTATTTGATAAATGACAAATTTCCGATAATCTGGAATTGATACTCTTCGAGAACATAAACGTGTTTCAAAAATCATAAAGGTTAGAGATAGAAAATTTTAAACATATTATTGGTTCCTAATATAGGCACAAATCCAGCAATTCCAGGGGAACGGGTAAGTCGACTACATCGACTACAGTACTCAACTGGTAATTAATTTATCGAGCCCGAAAGGATGAAAGGTAAAGCGTATCTCGGCTGAATTTGAATTCAGAACATAAATGCCGCTAAGCATTTTGCCCAGCTAACTAACGATTCTGCCAGCTCGCAGCTTTGAACATAACACGAAAGAAATGCCGCTAAGTAATTTGTTCGGCGTGCTAACGAATCTGCTTCCTTGCAGCCTTAACAAAAACGAAAACATTATTTATGAACTGATGCGACTGCAAAAGTTGTACAATATATATTGCTCCTTTTCAAATGGCCTTCAAATGCTATGGATACTACCTCTTCTTTCAGACCCACAATTATATTAAATCACAAGGTAAGGAAGGAACTAGATTTGACAAGTGTTGAAAAACGCTCCAATATATTGGAAAACACAATCGAAAGCTGCCCTTGTAATTTATATTAAAAATACTTTTTTGCCGAGGATAAGTGCTAAAGTTTACTTAATAAAGCTAACGAGCGAAGACATTACGGGTTCCAATTGATGTCTAGAACCACTTCACTGCACTTAACCTGATAGTTCTCGTCGGTAAGTAAGCTTTGACTTTCATTCTGTTAGGTTGATAAAATATAGTACTGAGGAGAGCAATTTAATAGACTGACTGATATTAAAGCCTTTTAGATTTTCGAGGTTAGAGACTATGGGTGAGAATTACGGCCTGGGCTTTAAGGAAGGACGAGCAGCAGTCAGAATATTTCTGTAAAGAACAGTAGAGAGAAAAAATGACTAAACATTGCTACACAAATCTGATACATGGCACATATGTCATCGTGCTTGTATCCCAATACAAGAAAGAAATAAATAAAATGGAGAGTATAATGTAGCATATTAGCAAGCTAATGAGAAGAAACTGATTTTGTAGCAGTGGGGGATCAGTGCTGATGTAGATGAAATAATTGCTGACGTTTCAAATCCGTGAACAAAATTCAGTTGCAATAGTAGAAGCGGGAATAGAGTTATAACTGTAAAGATTGGGGTATAATAACATTTGCAATCTTTCGTTGAAAATATATTGTTTCTGTCAGTTAACGAATATTTTACTTCTGCCGTTTCAAAATCAGTACAACAAATGCTATTGCTATCACATCAACTAGAGAATATATCAACATCTAAGGCAATTACTAAATATGAAGAAAGTATTTTGACAAGTATAAATGACAGTAAGGAACAGAATATATGAATAATTGATTTTTCCCAAGCATTTTGGAATTTTTTCCCTTTGAATATTGAGAGTAATTAGAAAGTTTAGAATATTTGTAACTTTTCGCGTAGTACACGTTCACCTATTCATACACAAATGTAATCGTCAGAGCACTGAGGTAGACATACTCACAAATGCCTACGTATATGTATATTCACGAACATGAATGAACACTCATGGAAACACACTCACATAATTTCAGTTGTGTATACGCATTCATATACATGGGACAATATCGTAGCAGAGACATGCAGTACTGAATATTCATGAACGTACGGAAATACACCGACGAAAAATGAGGAGCGACTACGATGACAACGATTTCAAAGGCAAGGATAACGACGTCGGTGATGTTAGTGAAACATTTCGAACTTTCGAACTCACTATGAGAATGTTTGTTATAATAAATCCGTCGCTTATGATATTGAGTAAGTATATATGTTACAGGGAAATACTTTGTTCTCTAGTCCATTTATATAATAGTTCATGAAGCTAGTTTGTTTGAATATAGAGTGAACTCTTTGCATGTCCAAAGTGTTTTCATAAATTTTATCCCAAACCCCAATTCTCATTTTCAAACTTTTAGTTAGTGCTTGTTTCATACATTCTATAAAATGAAAAGCTTTCCGTTCATATAACACAGGTTACTTTGGTGGTTGAAGAATATTAGGAATGTGTATCGTATATGATGCCCGGATGCCACGAAAATAAACATGTCACGTAAAGAATTTTAAAAATAATTTTTTTAGCATAGAGCATGTAATATCTTTCTTGATTATATTAGGTGCTTAAATTCACGCCGTATTTTCTTAAACAGATAAAGATAACAAATTGGATAATGTTGTGTTTTATGTACGAAATGGTCACAAATGAAGTTTCTTGAATCATAGGACTGTCAACCCATAAGGCTTCATATATAGGATTTAACTATAAACCGACAAGAGAATGTCGAAATTAAAGTAATAGTGAATATTTTCAACTACTCAATATAACTAGTATATAACTCAATAACTACTTCAAGAATGACACTACGGTTAACCTCTTCCGATTTTAGAAAACACGGCTTCAAAACTACTCTTTATCTACGTCAATAACCGAGAAATGCTCCCCAACAAATGAGACAAATATAATGAGTGACACATCAATCAAGTTTACAGTTTTTCTTCAAGTAACGGAGAAATCGCTATCAAGTCCTTTGGCCTGCGAGAAATAACAACCCAATCTACCTTGTATCATAACGCAAAAAACAAAAGACAAGTGGAAAAAACAATGAGTGCGTCATGGCTGGAATACATTACATAGATTAGCATGATTAAAGCTAATTTGCTGTTTTTAAGAACAAAAACAATCATCTATCGTATTACCATTATCACCAAACAACATTAAATACAACTAAGCACCCACACCCATACACGCGTATATATATTCTGATGCACATACATATTCCACATAGAAGACAAAGATACTATGACTTACAAAAGAATACACTTGCGATATACACACATCGCACATACCTATCATTAACACAGTAAAGAAATATGCACGCACTTTAAAAACACTCACAGTCATGACATTTGATTAACGCAAAAAAAAAACAAACAAAAACGATATTATGTGAAAATAATTGGATCCAGTATGGATTTTATTATTTCAGTCTCGAACCTCAAATGTATATAACACAGTCGGCATCATCACAAAATACACCGCATACTTATGTAGAGAAAGAAAAATTATCAAAATAAGTAGTTTCTTAGACATATAACAGTTTAACGTTTTAAAACATTTTCCAGCATACACAGCCACAAACAGTACACACAGTACACAAAGTACACACATAAACTTGGTAGCATGTACTAAGCTGTCACGTATCGCTTTTGGTTTTTATGTAATCACCAGCAGACAGACATTCTTGCGCTTTTTCACACCTGGACCAGTGGAATACCGGGCATATTTCAGCTGGAGGGAGAAAGAACTGCATTATTTCTAGGCCGGTAATTTCCGTCTGAGTAGAATGGAAGAAATGATAAACTTGGTCGGTCTAGGAATCAACGCACTGACTTTATGATCGGGACTCCAGCATTGAAATGACTCGGCCATGTGTCTTTAATTAAATCGGTTATTTAAATGCAACCGTAAGGCATAAAGTGAACAAGTTTACATCACATCCTCTGCATAACATGGAAAAATTAACGAAAAAACACAGAGCTTATAAACACCAAAATCTTAAATGAAAGTTTATAACTTTAAAGCTTAACCAAGGCGAATAGGGAAAGATTATATCTTTGAAAAAATAATATTTGAATGATTTGCAGCTTAATCGAACTTTTCTACAGCGTTCTGACGCAGGTGAGATAGAAATAAAAGCACATACACATAAGTCATACCGCCGTAAATGATTTCATTCCAAAACAATGTCCAAGGATGCAAGAGAGTGGGAAGGAATGACAGATTTCCATGTTACTAATAAGTAATCCTGTACCTGACTTGCTTTAAAAATAGCCCAATGTCCTTCAAATAACAATCTGAGGAAGAACGATATATTGGACAATGTAATCTCTAATATAAATATAAGAACTGTGCATGTGTGTAATTGTCTAAAAGGAATTGATGGGGAAGGGGGGAAAACTGAAGTGGTTACATATGATAAATATACATACCACCAGACTATTAAACTGAGCAAAGATTTCCAAGTGTTCAGAATGTAATACTTATTGTTTCTGTTATCCAGCTTTTCCTCGTAAGATGTATTCAAAAAGGAGACACGCATATACATTCACGTACATTCACACACACGCGCGCGCGCATACTCATAGACGCGTAGATAAATACTATACAAACAGAATTAGCATGTAAAAAAGTGTTAGATAGAAATGTAGTGTGAGGTATTTTTATATCGTGGTTTCAGTTTATGTCACCTTAGCGTTGTGCACTATAACAGTGTAATATACAGTACCATGGAAGGGGTAAACATCAATTGTTTCTTTCTGCTAAAAACTGCAACCAATCCGAAACAACTCTCAACGAACTATAATAAATTCTCAACAATTTCCTGCGACTCCATGAACTCACGAATCACCTTTCGACTTCTTGCGATTTCTAATCCTTCCCTCTCAGTCAAAAACGCAGCTACTTATACGAATTCAGCTAGTCCATTCTCACAGGGGATATCCTGTTTCTCGCCATAGCATCTCCACTTTTGAAAATTGATTTCTGTAGGAAATGCATCTTGTTTATTTAATTTTATTCATTTTTGTTTTCGTCATAACCTCTCGCTTTTTTGAGATTTTAATTTCCTCAGACGTTTTAATACTTTTTCGCTTAGGGACTATTTCTAGTTGTTCTGTTTGTTTACGTCTTCTATCGCTGATCCGTCTAGGTCCAACCTCTTTTGGTGTTGGAACAAGTCATAGTAAACTTCCATCAGTATTTATTCTCTTTCTTCGGTATGTCTAGTTAGTCTTGAACTAGTTCAAATGTCGTTTGTGATCTCCTATTTGACCTTTTATTATGTACACCCTACTGCCTATTATTTTCGTCACTATACCGTCATCCCAACCTTATCTTCTATTCTTACATATTTTGAAGTGAATTTTATCTCCCATATTAAAATAGTTTGTTGTATTTCTTCAGTTTTCCCAATAAGGTTTTTTTGTAGGTAACAACTAATCAAAAATTGATTCTATCTTCCGGGCAAACATTAGCGGGCGACTTGCCTGAATAGGTGTTCGGGTTATGTAAATCCTTCAGAATTGAATTAGTTTTGTATCATTGCCTAATTAATTTCCCATTTTTTTTAGTGCTCACTTAAATGTGTCTAAGAATCTTTCTGCTTACCCATTTAATCTCGGGTGGTAAGGCAGAGAAGAAATGGGATTAATTACATACCTCTCACCGAAACTTTTAAATTCGCACTCCGAAAATACGTTCCGTTATCCGATACTATGGTGTCCGGGATAATGTGTTGTGCAAAAAGTACGTGAAGGAACCTTATTGTTACCGTAGAGGTTAGTTGACTGCATTTACATATCTCCAGCCACTTGATTTAGCTGTCTACTATGATCAGATAATACGCACCGTTTACCGGTCCAGCAAAATCTATATGTAGCCTAGACCATGGACTGTCTCTCTTAAGCTACGATTGGAATTTCATTAGTGGTTATTTTGCTGCGAGAGCACAACTTCTGCAGGATTTCACCAATTGTTCAATATCACGGTTCATAGTAGGCCAATACATGTAACTCCTCATTAATGATTTCATTCTTGAAATCCCTGGGTGTCCCATATGAAATTCACTTAATACACGCTAAATACTCTGCCAACAACTGTAACCAATCCAAAACAACTCTCAACTAACTACAACAACGTTTCAATAATTTCTTGCGATTCCATGAACTCACGAGCGATGCCTTACGACTTCCTGCGATTTCCCATCTCTCGTTCTCAGTCAAACACGCTGTTACTTATACGAGTTCGGCTAGTCCATTCTAATAGATGTATACATTCATAAGAGGTATATACATTCTGAAATGTATACA
>JAOPJW010003905.1:156210860-156227655 GCA_027122535.1 Octopus maya
CTACGTTAAGGGTACACGTGTCTGTGAAGTACTCAGCCACTTGCACGTTAATTTCACGAGCAGGCTGTTCCGTTGATTGGATCAACTGGAACCCTTGACATCGTAAACGACGGAGTGCCAACAACAACATAAAAAAATTACCTTTTACCTTCTATTTGGCTTGTTACTATCATCCACTTTTCCATACTTGCTTGCATCAGATGAAGTTTGAGAGATCTTTTATAGCTGATTGCATTTCCTGTCACCAACCACCATTTGTTTCCAAACAAGGTAATATTTCCCTATGGTCACATGTTTCCACAGAATATTGGAAATAAATGATACTGCTTGTGTGACAGTAACACAAGGAGAAACAAGCATACATATATACACACACACACACAATGAGATTCTTTCAGTTTCCATCTACCAAATCCACCCACAAGGCTTTGATCAGCCCAGGGCTATAGAAGACAATTCCCTTGGCGCTATGCAGTGGTACTGAACCCAAGACTATGTGGTTGGGAAGCAAACTTCTTAACCACATAGCCATCCCTATATCTACAAATTCATTTTAATTAACCTATTAATGATCTTAAAAAAATAACAAAACATTGTTATTCTTTTAGTGTGTGGAGTGGATGTAAAACTTCCAGTCAGAAAAGTCTGCAACCAGTTTCAAATCTTTATGGGATCCCCAAAACAGGTCTCTGAAAAAAGATTTTTAGTTTTTGCCATAAATATTTTAACCAGAAGCTATATTACAAATCTAAAGAAAAATTAGATTAAACCAATGCGCTTTTTTATTTTTAAGAACAGAGAGTAGCTCAAAAGATTTGGCTATTTTTACCTCTGGGAAATCAGTGCCTTAAGAAATAGCAAAACAGGCTGGATATAGGAGAAAATGCAACAGGCCCATACAATAAGGAGCCTCTACATAATCAATTGGCACACTAGAAATAGCAGCTGAATCATCCTTAAATCATACTTTCTTAAATAAAAATGTAAGTACACATTGAACAATGTAGCTGTAGATATACAAAAGACAGGATAGTCACAATGGTAATACCCTTTAAATTTTAGGTTCATTTAACTGGACTTCACTTGGGACAACTATTGTAGGAACAGTGTGTAGTTTTCAAATTGGCAGAAGCAAAATATAGCTAGAGTACTGGCTCTACAGATCTCATTGAGTTGCTCAGCCAACTACCTTTGTGCTATAGTTCTCAAATAGAATATGCTACATCTACATGGCATCAAATCATCTTGAAATAAATTGATATTTATCTCAACACCCTTCCTTTACTTCCTCCTCCTTTTCCCATGTATTTTTAGTGAGATCAAGTTATTAGAATGCAGATTTATCTGCCAAAGAATTAATGGTTTACATTTATTGAACAAGGGATGCTAAATTTCATTGTAAAAATACTTCGTAAGAATTCATTCCATCAGCATGTACATCATTATCATGTTATGGTCCAATCTACTGTTAAAAGAATTAAAGGCTATATATTTATTTTATACTTCGAACAACTGTAAATAAGGATATATTCTGTAGAATTAGTCAAAGTATAACTTGTATTTTATCAATATAGGAATGAAAGACAGGTTTGACTGACAAGTTTTGAAATAAAAACCACAAAGAACAAAACTAAATATTGTTTTGTTTGATTCTCTACAATCTCTATTTCAACATGCCTTTAAAAAATCTGTATACTTAAATGAATTGTTAGCTTACTTCAAAAGGCAATACAAAACTAGGTCTATCTTTGACATTGCTGGCCCAGAAGTCAATTTAATTTTATCAAATATTTATGAATGTCTTTAAGTAAGAAAAAAATGAACAACTGACT
The DNA here is from genome assembly GCA_027122535.1 of Octopus maya. Taxonomy (NCBI): domain Eukaryota; kingdom Metazoa; phylum Mollusca; class Cephalopoda; order Octopoda; family Octopodidae; genus Octopus; species Octopus maya. The sequence goes on from JAOPJW010003905.1 coordinate 156,212,693, forward strand.
GTTACATATGATTAGAAAATGGATTTTAATGTTTTTTAATATTTATTTGGTTTGTGAGCATTTGACCAGGTGTTGAGACATATGGCATTCGAATCTCTATGGTGGCTAGTTAGCCACCATTTGAAAGGCAGTAAACTAGCAGAATCTTTAGCACACCAAGCAAGATGCTAAGCAGCATGTCATCCATCTTTATGTCCTGAATTCAAATTCTGCTGAGGTTAACTTTGCCTTTCATCCCTTTTGAGGGGAGAGGGGTCAATAAAATAAGTACCAGCTGAATACTGGAATCAATGTAATTTATTTACCCCAACATTTATTTGGCTTAGATATATTCCATTATTTGTATTGTAATGATTGTTCAACAGATTAACATAAAAAAAAAAAACAGTCATTAGGTTGTTCAAAATTCTTAGGTCATTGGAATTCTGACTTTTATATGAAATTATTTCTTACATGTGGTCTCCACATGTAAGAGTTATTATAGGCAGGTATTTCTCAAAGGAATAAATAGTTATAAATTTTCTGACCAGATTCTTTTATACCTGCCTATAATAACTCTTACATGTGGAGACCACATGTAAGAAATAATTGTACAACATAAGAGAAAAAATTAGTTAGAGGTTATATGGTTATTTAAGTCCCTAAAAATTACAGCCAATTTTCCTTTGAATCATACTTAGCCATCTTAAAGATATTGGATTAATGTACTCCTGTATACACCAAAGACAGGCACAACAAACATTCTTAATCATAGGTCTGCCTTATGGCTGATCCAGGACTAAACCAAAGCAACAATAGATTAGTGGTAATGGTATAAAACTGAACTAAAAACAATGTTTTTAGCATCATCTTTTACAGTACCTAAGGAAGGACTATTTTATTCCTACAGAGTTCCAGATGCACAACAGCAATATGTCAAAATTGATCTAGTCAACTTTATCACCCCAAGACTTTTCGAAAGAGTTATGTAATATACTAATAAAATGGTTAAATTAGCTGGTAGAACACAGACTTTATTCCTAACCCCATTTCCAGGTTCAAATTTTGAATATACACGACTTAGCTTTCATTCCCTTAGAATTGAGAAACACATTTGCTCTTACTAATCTATGTTTATCAATACTTACTTTGATTTGCTTTAAAATAGCACAAGTAAATTTAGGAAGAGTCGTGTTGAGCATTGATATCAGTATATTTCATGTACTGATTTTTATCAACCCAGAAGGGGAGTGGAGTAAGTTGACTGGAACTCCCTGTCCAATTTTTTTTTTTTTTTTTGTAATTAAGGCTAACCACATGAAAAATATAAAGTAAAGTCATCTTTGTTCAAGAAATTCTACAATATAAGCATTCCAGCCATGACCATTTTATCTTATCTTTAGACAATGCAGTAAAAGACATTATCCAAGAATGGAAAGGCATGATGGTTGGTAGGAAGCATTTAGTTAATATTTATAACAGTTTTATTAACCATAATGCTTCTTTCTTATTGGTAATATTACACTGAAAATTAAGGTTCTTGCCCAATCCCTAAAATACATATCGATAACATACTGAGGTTGACTTAACTGAATTTTTCAATCACATTCTTCATGTGGTCATTTTAACAATAAGAAAAAAAAATGAATAGTTAAATTAGACAAAGCAATTCAAATTTTATTTCAGTCAACTTTGCTTTCTTAACTCAAATTGATAAAATGGATAGCTGAAATACACTGTTGTCAATGTCCTTTACCTCAGTTTCTCCCTTACAAAGACAAAATCAGATTTTATTACAAGCCACAAGGGCCAGACACAGAGGGGATATACATACACACATGCAGGGACAAAAAACACATGAAAAGATGAATGGGATGAAATAATTATAATGAAAATGATTTGGAAAAGACATCCCGGCCCCACTCCAGGGTGACAAGATTTTCTATTTTTTAAACTTTAAAGTTTAAGAAAACTTTTACGAATGTTCACACTTTTTTTTTTTAACCAAAGAATTTAAAAGATTTACCAAAGTCTATTCAGTCTTTAAAACAAATGTCACTCACCATTTTATCCTTTCTTTAATCTCCTTGTACTCCATCACCGGAGCGCAAGGTTTAATGTCTACCTCCGGTCCCAGTGGATTTATCGCTGAAGGGAACGCCTCCTTTAATGAACTGTACTTCACTTCGTCAGTCAAGATACATTTCATATCTTTGTCATATCCTTCTAGATTTATTTTCACAATTCCTTTCAATTTCGCAATTTTTCTTTCCATTTTTAGTGTTGCCCTATACGTTACAAGGAAAATTTTATTTCTGTTTCTGTCCTGTGTGTCTGTGCCATGTGTCTGTTGTGTTTTTGCTTTTGAATTTTTGTGTTAATGCTTTTTTGTGACTGTATATCCGAGTGTTTGTGTATCTGTGAGTGTGTGTGACTGAAAATCTGTGGGTTTCGTTAGTACGTCTGTGCTTTTTGGTTTCTGTTTGTCTATATTTCTGTGTCTCTGCCTGTCTTCGTGTTTATATGTGTGGGTCTGAATTTTTGTGTGCTTGGAAGTTTATGTTTGTCTAGCACTGTCCCGTGGGTGTCATTTTTAAATGGAGATCCTATTGGTGTACTCTTTTTACTTAACATTGCTGGCTGGTCTGTTTCCTTAGTTCCATCATCGTTGACGACCTCTTCCTCTCTTTTTCTCGATTTTACCTCCACGAAATCCTGTTGCATCAGCTGTTCCTCCTCTTTCCTTTTCTTGATTTTCAGTTTCTGCTATTTCATTCACTATCCTCGGGCACTTCCTTTTTAAGTGCCCCCTTTCGCCGCACTCATAACACTTAGGCTACACCCCACCACCACCAACATTATCTCCAGCTTATCCCCATTGGGAAGCTCCAAAGTCTAGCATGTTTTTATACCGATCCTGGCACATCACGCAAATCACTTCAATCCTGTACCCCCTACCAATTCATTAGTTAGGTTCCGTTCATCAATATTATCCTCAATTTTTCATGGTTTCTATCTTTATCATCCGAAAAAATTCCTGTAATAATCCATTCAGGATCAATGCGTGGTGGGATCCTGCCCACCCTAACTGTATACACTCGTCCGTCAAAATTGGGCATCAATATCCATTTCACACCGAACCCTCAAAGGCGTATTTTTCTGCATCTTCCTCTTGCACAAAAGTACTCTCCACTGATGCGTATGCTTTACCTCTCGTATAGAAAACGGTTTTGTCTTTAAAGTAATCCTCCATTATTTCTTCTTTATTTCATAAATATTTGCCATAAAGGCATTACAAAGAGGGGACGAACAAGGACAGACAAACGTAAAAGGGGTGAAGAAGCTGTATTGATTTAATATTTACAATTTTAAATACGCAATAAAGATTATTTACAATGTTCGATTGAAGTATTGCTCAGCGCGTTTTTGAGTCTTCTACTCTTGTTCGAAAAAGTTTTGTATGTTATTGTTCCGTTCTCCATTTTCAATTTTTCTCCCTCTGGTAGGGTCAACTTAATATTCGACCCCTCTCTCCTCACCATGTTTTTATATTTCTTGTACAGCCCTTCCTTACCACACCACAATTCCTGCTTCAGCACCCTCGGGCCGATAGAAGGTCGGCTCTTCGTTGCCACGGCATAACTTTTCATATCACCGAAAATTCACTACCACCAAACACTGATGGCTTTACACAAAAAATTACTGCAAGCAGTACCAACCGTTTACACAAAATCTTTTAGCAAAAATGAAAGACACGCACCTCAAAAGAAGGAGACAAACAATTAAAATCCAGTTTCTTTATTGTCCACAAGAGAACACAAAAACACGTGGTGACACACAACACGAAAAAATACAATATAATATAATATGAAAATGATAATGAAAATGTGCTGCTTGCCTCACGTCAAGCAGCATCACTTACTTCCATTTTTAAATCTTGAGTCTTTCCGTATATCTATACCGTATTCTTCCTTTAGCTCCTTGTATGTCACATTGTCCTGTATTTTATCAATATCCACGCTTATCCTTCGACAATCCTGTCCTTTCTTAAATTTAGCTATTTCTTCCATCAGTATATACAGGTGCCATCCTATGTTCGTGCACTGCTATAATTCTACAAACTACATTTTTCCACGTTGTTATTTTATTAAGTAGTTCCTCATCTATTTCCTCCGTAATTACACAAGCACAACATATCTCACTGCGAGGGGTATTTTGTACATTGTTGTAACTGTTTTTCTTTTTCTGTGTAGGAGGGGAATTGGGGTTTGGTGTCTGCGGAGGGAGGGTGGGTTTAAGAGGGTATGGGTGTTGGTTGGGTTTCCTGTTCATCTTCACTTTTTTTCCTTTTTCTCTGCTTCTCCACCTTCCATAATTCTTCCTTCGCTGCTATTTCTTCCACCTTCTCTGGTCCCTTCCGTTCTTCCGGCTTTCTTTTTCTCAAGGCAATCTGCTCTGATGTGGCCCTTTTGGCAACATTGGTAGCAGCGAGGGATTCTACCTTCACCCATATTCTCAACACCGCTTCACCTGTCGTTATGGTCTACTATTTTTTCCAGATATTTCGTAACGCACTGAATTATGATTTCGAGAGCCTTACTTTGCCAGTTCGTGGCCTCTGTTTCTGTGGCCTGGATGACTGTCACTTCTTCTTTGCTTCCCAGAAGCACTGCTGCCGCCACCCAAGGCACGTTTATTTCGGAGGGAATTCCTTCCACCTCGACTCTGGCTGCCCTTCTTCCCAACTACATTGGAAGGCGGACAAATTTGTCCGTCTTCAGGGGTGTTACTGAGTGTTCCCTTGCTTTTTCGATGCTTTTGAAATGAACGTTCACTGTTCCGAAACGGCTTCCTCTGGCAAGGTAAGTTATATCTCGCCAAATTGGCCTGTGCTCTCTCGATTACTTCTGTTGACTGTAAAGTGAGCTTTTCTTCCACGGAGTACACCTAGTAGACAATGATCTCTCCATTTTTCCATTATTTCCTCGAGTGGTGACAATTTAACATCGCCTCTATCTCTATCCACCATGTTTTCGAACCTTCTCATTCTTCACATTTACCTCTTTTTTTACGAATTTCTGTGGCTTCCGCGAAGGTCTTTCCTTCCAAACGCCTATCCATTTTTTTCACCGCTCTCACGAGCTCCTCCTCTAATGACAACAATTCGCTGATATCTGAATAAAGAGTTAGTTGAGGAATACCCTGCTATCTCCCACAGAGAGAAAGCACAACTGAACCGCTGCTAAACAGCAAAAACAATAAAAACTTTCAAGCAAACAAAATCAACACTATGCAGCACAAAATAAAGGAAAATTTAAAAAGGCGACCCGACAAACATAATTGCATACTAACTTCGTTGCTTATATTCCTCTTTCTTTAGGGAAGTTACACTTTAAAACTTGTTGGGTGTTGATATGCAAATTTTATTTCCTAGTCAAAATATTTAAATGAGAAAGAAGTTGCATTATTTTTCTTTTTTTTTTATATCCAGAGTGCTTATAACTTTTAATGATTTTTTTTCTGAAGATTCAGTGTGTGTACTGCACCTAAAAATAGTAAATTTTTACTTTTCATCCATTTTAAATTACTGAACATTCGGAAAGTAAGGGAACAAAACTAAAATAAATTCACAATGAATGACCTTCAAGATTTTTACAAAGATTTTTCTTGTGAATACTCTTTTATTTTACCACCAATATCACCAAGTTTAGATATGCCTTCCATATCAGGCAAGTATCTTTATAATACATTATTGCTAAGGAGATAAATTTGTTTTAAGAAAATAATAACCTGCATTGTTTTTATGTTCTATGTTGAAGATAATTTTAATTATGTCCTTAATATAAGTCTTTTGAATTTTTTTTTTCTCAAAATACTTTTAAACAAGGTTGTTTTTTATCTGGAATGAAATTTTTTTTTTAATTTTGTTAGATACTGTAGGTACTGAAGTTGACCATTTTTCTTTTCTTTTTACCATTACTAAAATTAAAGTAAATATCTGTGTATTATTTTAAATATATATATTTCACGTTATGAAGTTTTGTTTAATGTTCTTCATATATTAATTTAAAATAAAGTAGATCATTCTTCAATTAATTTCTGAAAATAGAATTCAATTCCGAATTAATTGAAATCAATTATTTACTAGAAATGTTGCTTATTTTATCCTACTTTTCATATCAAAGTTATAAGATTACATGGCTGTCTTTTTAAATTATACTTCAATCTAAATTTATTCAAAGTGAATAATTTACTCTGATACTGTTTCATTTATAGCATCAAATTTTTATAAAAATTACAATTATCTATGTCTTCAGTTTTTCTTTTTTTTTTTTTTTAACAGACTCTAAAATATCTGGATCGAACTCGAATAGCAATTTTGATGATGGAGCTTTTTACCGTAACCCAGATAGCAGTTTGCCAGAGTCGTCACACAAAAATCACATCAATGCCGTTAAAGAAAGAGTCAAGTCTTCCTATAAAACCAATATAGACAAAGATAATTTTTCTAATATTTTTAAACAAAATAGCATTCAAAAAGAACTAATAGAAGTCAGTAGTCCTAGTTTACAACCTGGATTACTAGAAAATCCAAGATCCAATACATGTGATCCTTCAAACAATTTTAGGAATCAATCTGAAAAATATTCTGCCACTGATAGCTTGTACACCCTTCAAAACCCACTTAAAAATTCATTTCATCCTGTGAAAGCAAGAACACCAAATTCCCAAATACCAAACACCAATCCAGTCTTATGGTCGGACTCTGAAAAATGTACTGTATTAGATTCTGTGGAAGTACTTGTTAGTAATCTTGACTATAACATTAGTCCAAGAGAGTGGAAAGAAATTCTCTCTTCAACTTTTCGTGCTGCAGTTATGGTAAGATTTTCATAAGTTATTATACTTAGTTCTTTATAGCAACATAGATGGGGTGGATGGATGGTTATGTTCATACGTATATTCAACCACTTTGGCATAAATAGTTTGAGATTTGGTTCTGTAGAAAAGAAATTATATCAAAATACGTCAGACCTCAAGGCGCGGGGCAGTAAGGCAGATATTCTTCAATTAACATAATTTTTAAAATTTTAAATAAGAGTATACTTTCCTTAGATTTAAATGATAGAAAAATGCACGAAGAATTCAGAATCGTTAGTTGCATTGAACAATACTTAGTAGAAAATGAGTTATGAGGGAAAATGTCACGAAATTTAATGTCAATAAGTGAGGAAGTAGGAAGTAACGCCCCAAACGATAAAAATAAAGCATATATTCCTAAAATGAAAGTTGACGCTCAAAGTCGGCGAGCTGGCAGAAACGCTAACGTATCGGGCGCAATGATAATCGGTATTTCGTCTGTCTTTAAGTTATGAGTTCAAATTTCGCCGAGGTCGAACTTAGCATTTTATCCATTTCGTATCTATTCAATTTGAAGTACAGATTCTTTAATTAATTTTTTCTTAACTAAACACTTTGAAACTTTGGTAGAATGTGTCACATAGAACAGGGTTTACTGTTAACGTTTTCGACAAAATTTTGTATTTTAGAAGTTATTTCGTCAGAAGTTACAAAGTGACAATGGACAAATTCGTGTTTGATAAGCGTCAATGCACTCAGGTTTTGACTTAGTCTTTAACTTCTGCCGATGATATATATACATATTGCATATATATGTAAAAAAAAATCTCATCACGTAATCGAACCAATGAAAGAGCTTAAAATAGCAGCCAAAGTATCCTCCTACCTAAATCGCACGCCCATTGTACGTAATGTTCTAGATTATCCCTAAAATAAAAAAAATGGTTTACTGAAGGCTGGAATGTCTTCGATGATAGATTTGCAGTATCAGGGTTGATCTGAGGCTAAATAATAAGAACATTATGGCAAATTTCTATATTAACACCCGCACGATTTTCACTAAAAAAAAAAAAATCAAAAATTTCATTTCTTGCGTCGAATCAAGTACCCTGACCTCCTAATATGCTGCAAATCCTTTATTTTGGGTCGGAAAAAATGAGGTGGGGCCCCCCTCCCCAAATCCTAGAATCATTGAAAATTTTTTTTTTTTCGTTGAATGAATTCTTGTGATCTCCTAATATTGCAAAATTAGGTTACTTAAGGTGAGTCTGATAACTGATGGTTTTGGGGTCTTGTTGTTTGTAACTTTTGGTGAGCTATGGTGCAACCAACAGCATGGTAAAAATTCTTGCTATTAATTTGGTGTGGATGGGTAATATCAAATAATTCAATCACAACATATATTTAAATTAAACAGGAAAAAAATTTAAATATTATCAGCACTTACATGGAAAAATTGAAATATTATCTTTCAGTATTTTATAAGATAAAATCTTGAATTATTAATTGACACATTATTAATTATTTTATTACAGCAATGCCTGGAAAAATCATGGATTACACGGAAAAATGCGAGCAGGAAAAGTAATATTCTTACGATTATAAACCTGGAAAAGTACAGGACAAGTTATTACACCTGTAAAGGTATATGACAAGCTATTACTTCTAGTAAAGAATAAGAAACTTTTTACTTAAAATATTGCAACTAAAACTAAAATTTGAATATTAAAACTTATTTTATTATAGTTTACAAATAACAGTATACTTATTTAAGTAGAATTTGGCTAATTTACTAATTTACTACCTTAAATACAGAAAAAAGTGACTAATTAGACAAATTTACAAACTAGCTGAACAGTTTTTTACAATAAATTTAAAAGATAAGAACTGTATCGAGTAATGAATTAGAAGAACTGGCATTCTTTGCTGCAATATTTTAAAGAGTTTCTTATTCTTTACTTTACTAGAAGTAATAGCTTGTCCTATACTTTTACAGGTGTAATAACTTGTCCTGTACTTTTCCAGGTTTATAATCTTAAGAATATGCCTTTCCATGCTTGCATTTTTCCATGTAATCCATGATTCTTCCAGGCATTGCTGTTATAAGATAATTAATAATGTCTCAATTAGTAATTTAAGATTTTACCTTATAAACTACTGAAAGATAATATTTAAATTTTTCCACGTAAGTGATGATAATATTTCTATTTTTTTCATGTTTAATTTAAATATATGTTGTGATTGAATTATTTGATATTACCCATCCACACCAAATTAATGGTGAGGATTTTTACCATGTTGTTGGTTGCATCATGGCTCACCAAAAGTTACAAACAACAACCCCAAAACCATCAGTTACCAAGCTCACCTTAAGTAACCTAATTTTGCAATATTAGGAGGTCACAGGAATTCATTCAATGGAGAAAAAAATTTCCAATGATTCCAGGATTTGCAGCATATTAGGAGGTCAGGGTACTTGATTCCATGCAAAAAATCAAATTTTTTTTTCTTAGTGAAGATCTTGCAGGTGTTAATATAGAAATTGACCATAATTTTGTTGTTATTTAGCCTCAAATAAACTCTGATACTGCAAACATATCATCAGACATTCCAGCCTTCAGCAAACTGTCTTTTTAGGGATAATCTAAGACATTACATACAATGGGTATGTGATTTAGGTAGGGGGATAATTTGACTACTACTTTTAGTGTGTCGAGCGACCATTGGTTCAATTGCGTGATGAGATTTCTTTACACGTATATATAATATGTGTATATATCATTGGCAGAAGTTAGAGAGTAAGTCAAAAGCTTAGAGTTTTATGTATTGGCACTTATCAAACACAAATTTGTCCATTGTCACTCTGTAACTTCTGACGAAATAACTTCTAAAATACTAAATTTTGTCAAAAATGTTAAAAGTAAACCCTGTTGTATGTGACACATTCTACCAGTATCAGAAGTTTGAAAGTGTCTAGTTAAAAAAATTTATCAAATAATTTGTATGTCAAATTGAATAGATCCAAAATAGATAAAAAGCAAAGTTAACCTCAGTGGAATTTGAACTCAAAAGGTAAACATAGGCAAAATATCACTTAGCATTTCATCTGGCACACTAACATTTCTGCCAGCTCAACACCTTAGAAAGTAAGTATTGATTTTAGCAATATATTCTTTATTCTTATAGCTGAAGCGTTACTGCCTTACTTCGTGGCATTTTACCCCATAACTCTTTTTCTACTAATTTTTGTTCAATGTGACAAACGACTCTGAATTCCTCATACATTTTTCTTTCATTTAAACCTAAGAAAAGTATATTTTTATTTTAAAATTTAAAAATTTATGTTAATTGAAGATGAATATCTTTCTTACTGCCCACTTGAGGTCTGACATATTTTGATGCAACTTTTTTTCTACTGAATCAAATCTCAAACTATTTATGCCAAAGTGTAGCTGAGGAGGTGTCATCTTTAAAACTGTCAACAGTTTAGTTGAGAACGGAATTAGTGGTGAAGCTTGGAAGCTGCTACAATTGACAAAATGGTGGACTTAAGAATATATTCGACCACGGTAGTGGTTGAATGATGATGGGCTTCTTTCAATTTCCATCTAACAGATCCACTCATAAGGCTTTGATTGGCACAAGGCTATAATAGAAGACATTTGCCCAAGGTGCCATACAATAAGACTGAACCATATAGCTGGAATGCAAACTTCTTACTGGTACATATTCTTTGTTACTGTTTCATTTCATATTTCTATGCTTTTTTTTAATGTTTTTTTTTTATTAATGTTTAATGTCATACTTATGTCTTTGCTTCCTTCTTCTTCCTTATTTATCTTTTTATTTTTATTTGTATCTTTTTTTGTATTATATCCTTATGCCTATGCTGAACAAATGAGTGCTACTTTGTCCTAGCTGCCCCACCAATTATTCAGACAGTTGAATTAACTGGTCATCGAATATGTAAGGCCAAGCATTCTGTAGACATGTGTAAATTTAATATAAATCTCAGGTCTTAGGCAAAATTTGTATGACACAGAGACTAGGCAGTACTTTATGAATTGTAGTTACAAGCTATTTAATGGGCTTCAACACAGTTTCCATTCAGAATATAAGGATTGATCAAACTATAGATGACATTTGAACATGCTACCCAGCAATGGGATTGAACCTGGGACCTTGTTGCAAATTTCTTAACTGCTTAGCTGTACTATCACCATACACATCATGATCATCATTGTGCAATTAATGTCCACTTTGCCATGCTAGTATTGGTCAGATGAAATTTTTGTTGAGGCAGATTTTCCATGAATGAATGCTCTTCCTGTTTCCAAGTAAGTTAATATTTCCCCATGACCAGATATGTCTTGGAAAATTGGAAACAAAAGCCACAGGTTGTGTGATGACACCTACATAACTCTAACATGTTGTTAGAAAAGAAGAAAGCAACATACACATATGACAGGATTCTTTCAGTTTCTATCTGCTAAATTATTATCAGTCTATAGCTACAGCAGACAACGCTTGCCCAAGATGCCATGCAGTGAGACTGAACCTGAGACCATGTGATACGAAAGCAAACTTCTAATCACACAGCTACACCTGTGCTTACATATTAAATTAAATATAGTCTTAAATTAAAAGTGTGTGCAACCATACATAATGAATTGAGCTAAAAGAATTTGTAGTTACAGGAGTTTCACAAATTGAAAAGGAAAGTCATTACTGTTAATGATGAATCTTGCCCAGAAGGAAGACAGTTGAAATTGATTGAGAAACGAAATGGGAGACATGCAGTGGTAAGTAGATATAGTGATATGTTTCAGTCTTATAAGATCTCAACTGTGAAAAAATTTGAGTGGAAAAATATCAACAGTTCAGCAATTTAATAATGACATGATATATAAACGGTCTAAGTGACAGAACATTTTGTTTCTTACTACTGTGAAGATAATGGGACCTAACTAGCTTGAACACATGATCCTTCAGTTTGTTCTGTTTTTGGTTTTAGAATGAAGTTAAAAATATATCATCATACATAGAATTATTATAGACTCTAACCTATATATTAAAAAAATGATAAAATTCTAAGTAAAAGTTAACAGTAAAGTAGCATGTAAACATTGAATTTTAAAAAATCATCATCATCATCATAATTTAACCTGTTTTCCATGCTGACATGGGTTAGAGGTTTTGACTGAAGCTGGTCAGCCAGAGAGCTGCACCAGGCTCCAGTTTGTTTTAGCTTGGTTTCTGTAGCTGGATCCCCTTTCTAATGTCAACCACTCCACAGTGTAGTGGGTACTAGCCATGACCACAATTTCAATGATTTCACTTAGCTTGATGAGTCTTTTCAAGCAAATCAAGTTGTGGTCATTTGTCATCACCTCCATGAGACTCAACAACTAAAGATCAAATTTCATTACCTCATCTCATGTCTTCCTAGGTCTATCTCTTCCACAGGTTTCCCCCCATGATTAGAGATCAGTACTTATTTGTGCACCTTACAAAAAATTCAAAGGTTGCTGGTGAGACTCAAACTCATATCTGTGAACATGATAGTTGTTCTATCATTACACCAAAGCAATCCTTTGAATTTCTCTATCAATTTTAGTAACTTTGAGAGATGTGAAATAACGCATCATTAACAGTGGAACTCAAAGTGCAATATTTGCATGCTATTATAAATAATAGTGTACAAATATTGAAAAAAAGAATCCCTTTTGAATAGAGAAATAATAATATATTATATACTCTTTGTATAGAAGTATTACATGTTCTGTGCAAGGATCTAGTTTTTATGCAGATACTAGAATTCTCTTTTACTTGTTTAAGTCATTAGATTACAGCCATGCTGGGGCACTGCTTTGAATTTTTTTAGTTGAATGAATCAGCCCTAGGGCTTATTTTTTAAGCCTGGTACTTATTCTATTGGTCTCTTTTGCCGAACTGCTTAGTAACAGGGATGCAAGTGGTGGTGGTGGGACAAACACAGACACATAGATATAGATATATACATATCTGGTTTCGTTCAGTTTCCATTTACCAAATCCACTCACAAGGCTTTGGTTGGCCTGAGACTATAGTAGAAGACATTTGCCCAAGGTGTCATGCAGTGGGACTGAACCTAGAACTCTGTGATTGAGAAGCAAGCTTCTTACTGCACAGCCACACCTACATTTTTTCCTTCTATATGTTCTTAAATTGTTAAAGAAGAAATACTGACACAAAACACAACTGGTAACATTTTTATTAGGATACTGGAATTGAAACAAAGTTTTAAATTAATATTACTATACACATATCATTCACATTTTAGATTTCACTTTCTTCAAGTTGCATAAATAATCCTTGTATAATTAACAATCTCCACCCACCACCATTAAATGAAGCTCATCACTGCTGAAGCAATGATATAGGCAATTTACTTTTAAATAAGAAAAGATCCGTAGATAATAATATTAATGGTTTGAAATTTTGGCACAGGGCCAAAAGTTTATGAGGGGCTGGTACTTATTTTATTGACCTCAGAAAGTAAAAACAGATGAAATGCTGCTAAGCATTTTGTTTGGTGTGCTAATTATTCTTTCAGCTCACTGCATTAAACACTTAACAACAATAATAATAATAGTTACAAGTTTTACCAAAAAGGCAGCAATTTTGGGAGGAGGGGATGAGTCGATTACATTGACACCCGTGTTCAACAGCCGAAAGGATGAAAGGTAAAGTCAACCATGGCAGAATTTTATTATTATTATTATTGTTTCTAGCAGAGGTGCAAAGCCAGAAATCTTGGGTTAGGAGTGAGGGTGATTAGTTGATACAATTAACCCCAATACTTAACTGGTATCCTATTTTATCAACCTCTGAAATTATGAAGGGCAAAATTGATCCCAGAATATAAAGAGCTGGAAGAAATACTGCAGTTTTTTTTATTTTTTTTTTTGCAGTGCTCTAGCAATTTTACCAAGCTATAGCTCTAGAAAAAAAAAAATTATGGTTTCAAATTTTGGCAAAAGGCCAAGAAGTTTGGGGGAGGGGGTAAGTCGATTATATTGACCTTATTTCTCAACTGGCACTAATTGACCCTGAAAGGATGAAAGGCAAAGTCAACCTCGGCATGATAATAAAAATAATAATAATAATTGTTTTTACTATAGGCACAAGACCTGAAATTTGTGGGGAGGGGACTAATCAATTACATTGAACCCCAGTGTTCAACTGGTATTTAATTTATTGACCCCCAAAAGAATGAAAAGCAAAGTTGACCTCAATAGGATTTGAACTCAAAATGTAAAGAGCCAGAGCAAAAATCACAAAGCATTTTTTTTCCTCAATGCTCTTATGAATCTGCTAATCTGCTGTCCTAGAAATAATAATAAAGTTTATAACAATACAGTTCTATATTTGAGAGATGAGGAATCACATACATTATTTACATTTGACGGATATTTGTCCTCATCTTGTTTGTTGTTAATACATTTCGGCTGATATACCCTCCAGCCTTCTTCAGGTGTCCATTGAAAAATACCTTAGGAATGAGAACCCAAGTTTGAAATTTCCCCATTTATAACAATGGTTCGAATTTTTAGAACAAGGCCAGCGAATTTTTAAGGAAAGGGGAAAGTCATTTACATTGATTCCAGTACATAACTAGCATCTTATCTTATTGACCATAAAAGGATGAATGGCAAAGTTAATCTTGGCAACGTTTGAACATAGAATGTAGAGAACCAGAAGGAATGTTGCTCTACATTTTGTCTCACATGCTAACAATTTTGCCAATGCAATGACTTAATAATAATAATCCTTTCTACTAAAGGCACAAGGCCTGAAATTCAGGGTGGGAGAAGGGACTAGTCAATTACATCGACCACAGTGCTTCACAGGTATTTAATTTATTGACCCTAAAAGGATGAAAGGCAAAGCCAACCTTGGTGGAATTTGAACTCAGGACATAAAGACAGATGAAATGCTGCTAAGCATTTTGTCTGGTGTGCTAATGATTCTGCCAGCTTGCCACTTTAATAATAATAATAATAATAATAATAATCCTTTCTACTATAGGGAAAATGCCAGAAAATTAGAGGAAAAGAGGGTTGTTAATCACAAAGATCCCA
>JAOPJW010003905.1:156232261-156242422 GCA_027122535.1 Octopus maya
CAGGTTCAGTCCATGGTGTGGCACTTAGGGCAAGTGTCTTCTACGGTAACCCTGAGCCAACCAAATCAGTGAGTGGATTTGGTAGATGAAAACTGTAAGAAACAAGTGTTTGTGCCTTGTTTTGACATAGCCTGATAGTTGTAAAATGAGTATTGTCATACAAGCAATTTCATTTGTTCCCAGTCTTCTATGAAAAACGTCTGGTGACAATGTGGGGGGAAAAAAATCACCTAGCTTGGAAACAGGTTTGGTGACAGGGAGGGTATCTGACCATAGAATATCTGTCTCAAGGAATTATGACCCATACAAGCATGGAAATGTGGTTAAAATGATGTATAGGTAGTAAGGAAGGATAGAAACACATCAAGTTAGATGCTTTACTACAACCATTTGCACTCCTTGGTTCTGTATCAAAGCTCTGCCATGGGTCTTTTTTTTTTCTTTGATTTTCTGTTAACTTCTCTGAAGTTAAAATATATAACACGGGCTTTATTCTGTTGGTTATATGTGATAAAGTTGAAAATTATCCTGCATTACCAAAAAATAGTTTACTTGATATTTATCATGGAGGAGGGATGTTAACACTAGAAGGACCAGACTTTTCACCTATCTTTAAGGACCAGACTTTTCACCTATCTTTAAGGACCAGAATGTATCAATTGATGCAAAGATGTTTTCCAGTTTGAAAGGGAAAAGAAGACCTTTATTAAATGTATTAATCTATTGAATTTCATGAATTCAGTTTTTGAATTGTGTGCAATTAAGATTTCAAAATGCATTAATTGACACACTTGGTCCTTCTAGTGTTGAATGATGATATGTAAGTAAAATGGTTTAAATTATTTTGGGAATTAACTGTTAAAATTTTTCTGTAGATAAAGAAAATGATTAATGAAGAACTAAACCATTTGCTTCTTAGTATTGTAACTTATTTTATTACATTAAAATTCTGCCTGGATCAGTAACATGTTAATTCAATTCAATTATGTCCTTTTAAATAATTATATTTAGTCAAAAGTAAATTGACGGCAATGTAAACACCTGCAAATGTTTTCTAGTTGAATGCTAAAGTTTTTATCTTTTGGATTTTTGTTTCTTTTTTTCTTTGTTAAATCTAATATCAATTCATTTTCTTCATAAACCTGAGATCTTACTCAGTGTAAGAAATTCAATTCCACAAATTGTTAAACCTTTAAATTTGCATATAACGCACAAGGTAAATGTTTGTGATGTTGAAAGCAAATTTTATTCATTCTGGTAAACATTCCATACAAGATTTTGTTCAAATTATAAAAATTTTAAAGTCAATACTTTTATAGTTTGTTATAACTCTTTTTGTTATTGTTTAATCACATATCAGACTTAATCAAAAAGATTTGTAAATCAAAGCTGTTCCAGCTTTGACTGTTCCATATTTTTCCAAACCCTTTTGTCAATGATTTGGTCTTGAAGAAGCCGTGTCCAAAGTGTTCACTGACCCTCCAAAGGTGTCATAGCTCATAGGACTACATTCTCATTTCATTAAGAGTGACTTTCTGATTGGTCAAACAGTGGGAGCAGAATCTCCCTTGTTGCCTTCATTACTTTCCAACTTGAAGCATATTTGACATAATTATCTTTTTTCTAAGTATTACCAATTCATTGATCACTGACACTACCACTTGCCTTGTTGCTGGTCTGTCTTCCAACAAGGGCCATCTAGTCTTCCTAAGATAGGGAGATGTTTAGGATGTGTGATACCCTGACCATAGCAATGAAAGGCCACTGTCTGTCTGTCCAAGATGTTTCAGCCATCAGTAATCAGTCTGTGACTATGCAGCCCTTTCAAAAGGGATGCAGTCATGAGGAGGACCAGAGAAATGCAATTGCTCCCACCTGTGCTTCTACTTCCATGTTGTTTGAAACCATGGAAGTGAAGGTGTTTCATTGTTGCAGATGTGCTACAAGACTATCCAGCTTTTAGTTGCAGATGTCAGTTGTGTGCTTGCAATCATACCTGAATGGTGGGGTGAACAATGATTAATGACTTTTACAAGTTTGATTGAAGTGATATATGAGTTATGCACTTTCACCCTCACTTTTTCTGGTTCCTATGTTGATTCAGTGGCAGGACAATTGTTGCAATGACTGGAGATGAGGTCAGGTACAATAGAAGAGCCAGTCATTGGGATATGGCCTTGTGGTTAGTGTACTTTTCTAGGGAGTATTCTCAAAAGTGATATCCAAGAATTGGAGTGATTGTGAAAGCTCAAAGCTCAAGTTAAATCGAGTGTGATGCAATGTTTTTTTCATGAGTAACATTTGGCATCCCTTTATTAGAGGATGCTTTTGAGGTCTCTGTTCATGGAGCTGGTGTAGGTTTGGCATATAGTTTTGAGATTGTAATGGATGATGTGTAGTTAGAGAATTTTGGGAGAAACAAAGGATAGCGTCATCTACATAAGAGTAGGTGTTGTTGGATGTGACAGCAAGTTAGTCATTGACGAATAGAAGGAAGAGGGTGGGGATAAAACTAAACCCTATAATATGACTTAATAAACGGAATGATGAACAGAATGAGCTTCATCAAAACATGCAACACTGCAATTCGATAGGAAGCTTTCAATCCAAGCAATGAAACATGTGGAGCCTATAGGTTATTAGTTTTCTTATTCACATGCCTGGCACAGACAAAAGCTTTGCTGACATGAAGGGCAACCACATTGCTTTCACCAAATTTGTTCAAGGTAAGAGCCAACTGGTTAGTGATTGAGTAAGCCACTAGTGAATCTGACTTTACAGAAATTGTATTGGTGGTCATTAAGAGGAAGATTAAAGTCGTTGGAGAGGCATAAATGACTCCCTGTTACCTAAGATTTTAGAAGTGAATGCAAAATTCCAATAGACAGCAGTGAGGGTGCTGTTTTTGAAAGTGGGACACACTGTAGCATGTTTCTAAAGAAAGGGATAGATCCTTGTAGAGAGTGAGATTAAAGAGCCTGGTGAATAGAGGGGAAAGTTCTGGAGCACAGTGCTTAAGGTTTACTAGAAAAGACATTGTTAGGACTATGTCAGGCTATGAATTAGATTCAGAAAAGAGGAAAAGATCACTGGTGTTTTGACTGTCTGGGTATCAATCTGGGACATGTGTAGTGGGTAAGACAAATTGATGATTGCAAGAGGTTCAGATACTGCACAGATGGCATCAAAGTGGAATAAATGAGAGAATCACAAGGAGTTGTGAATGTTAATGCCACTAAGAACAACTTTAGAGGGAAGTGAAGAAAGAGGTCTTCAGTGCAAGAGGAGATAGGGTCAAGGATTTTGGTGGTTTGAAGAATTAGAAGAGTAATAAAAGATGCAGCTGTATTTGGGGGAGTGAAGGAGGGAGACTTGAATCCTGATAACTTGTATTTATTGCTTGCATTTATAGTTGTTGTCTCAAAGATGACTAGGCTTTATGGTCTGTGTATGAGTAGGATCTAGGGTGGAATGAGTTTAGACACTGGAGAGAAAATTGTCTGAAGGTTTTACTTTTGGATTTTGAGTAAGAGGATGGTGGTGCATTGAATGAAAAGTCATGACAACTCCTGGACCAAATGCTTGGAATATAGCAAACTCTACTTAAGGCACCCAACAACCAACTTGGACATGGCTCCTTCCCCACTACAAAAAAATGTCTTTAACAAAGGGTTTTTTTTTGCAAGACTGAAGAATGTTTTCTGATATTCATTAAAGTAAATAATCCAGTGTATGACAATGAATTTTTGAGAAAAATAACTTACCATGATTGGGAATTCAATGTAATTGTGTACATCAGTAATAAAAATACTTTAAGATATAAATTTGTTCCAAGCAGATCAGAAGCAATAGCCATACTAAAAGAAGCAAAAGGACATGTTTTGCCACTGTTTAAGTTCATTGAACACTTTGACAGAAGGTAAGATAAATATTCTAATCTAACATCTATTTTTGTTAATGTGAAATTTATTATCAGTTGTGATGCCCTTACTCTGAATGAGTTTGGTGAATAAACGTTAGTCTTCTGCTGTGGTGGTAAATAGAGCAGCTGTATGACACTAGTGGTGAGTGAGGATGTGTCTCTCTCTCTCTCTCTCTCTCTCTCTCTCTCTCTCTCTCTCTCTCTCTGGTGGAGGCAGCAGAGTGAAGGGTGTGTGTGCAATGAGGAGTGGGAGTGAAGCTGCATGCCTCTCTCTCTTTTTGGCAGTGAGTAAAGCTATGTATGTATACAATGATCCCTACTGTGATCCAACAATTTGTTCATTTCCAACATTCAAAACCTATTCCCAGCCCTACATTTTCAGTAGTTCAGCATTTTACCAAGAAAATGTAAGAAACAGCTTTCTGTATTTATCTTGTGTAAGAGAATGCTTGTGTTGAGATGTATGGGTTATCTTTCAAGTCTGATAGGATTACAAATAGAGCTTATCCATTATCTTGATTGTAATTAAACTGAATACACAAATAACAATGTCTGCAATATTTAATGTGAGCAATGTAATTATCACAACTTCCAGGATGTAACATGTAATTAGTAAGAGATGCATAATTAGTGTGTATGATTATTTCAACTCGAGATTGAAATGCTTAATATTATAGCACAGATGATATAATTTAGTGTCTAGAGTTTGTTCACAAAATTTCAGTTAACTTTATTTGCCATTCTTCTGGAATTGAAATATGTATCAGTATCAACTATGATTTAATCTCTTAGATATAGACCCTTGTTACTAGACAGTATCATAGACCAACTTCCAGTAAGCAGTTCATAACTTAATTCAATTTCCTAATTAAAGATATTTCAATTAACATTTGCTAACCCTTACAAGGCCATCAATGTCATTTCCACAAGTTGTAAATCATTGTGTATCAAAATATTAACTAGTAGTGCTTCCTTCTAAGATAGGTGTAAAGCCATAAATTTGAGGAAGTATTGTAATGTTCTTGCTTGGCTGACTGATGTAAAATTGGATACACTGAAAAGCTATAATCTCCACACAGTATACAATTATGCTAACCACAATGCCACAGTCGACCAGAAGCACACTAGGTTCTAATTCGATCATTTCTAATGACTCCTGTGTAACAAACTATTTTTGCAACAAACTCACATCAAGTCCACCTTGTATATTGCACTGACAACCACCAGGGTTTTGTACAAGAAACTGGGAAGCAAAATAGACACAATATTTTCAGACTGCCATTCACACTCCAAACTTTTTGAAATGTATCGTTCTCATACCATACAACAGCTAGCTAGGGCTACTCAAAAAAATAAAAATTGATTTTATATGGGTGAAAATATAGGTGTGGTTAAAAATTTTTCTTCACATCTACATGGTTTCAGGTTACTTTTCACAGCTTCTTGAATAGGTTTTTTTCTTTTAAACCTATCAGGAACCATTCTTGTATTTAGATGATGGACCGACTATATTGATTAATACTATCAACTAGTCCATGGGTGCTTTCAGCTGAGCCTACTCTGGCTACTTCAAAATAATTCTCTCACTTGTCTTTAAAAAGAGTCAAAAGTAGCCACAATTTTTCCTTAGCTATAAAGGAAATTGACAGGTTTTTAAGAAGGCCTGCATTAAAATTCTGACTTTTCACTATGCATGCCTTTCTCAAAGGAATTAGTTATTACAAAGTGGTTTTAAGTTGAAATCAGAACCAGCTCAACTTCCTCTGACCAGTCAAGTGTTTGCATTTGTATGATTTTTTTATTTTTGATTTAAGATCAATAAATCAAAATGTGTGAGAGCTGGTGTAATGCAGGGACTTTGCTGATAAAATTACACATAGTAATTATAACCAATTTAAGAAATTCTAATAGAACTGGCATTTTCTGTGCTTCATGTATTAGCATTAAATGAAAATTAGTTTTAAAATTTAGACAGCAGCATCAAATGCAAATTCTCTAACACTGAAATCCATAAATATTCACTCATTTACAAACTTTCACTCCCATGCTCTTTCTCTGTATTCCCACTCAACTCCTCCTGTATCCCAACTCCTCCCCCACACGCACACACCTTGTGTATCTTCCCTCTTGCTATCCATTTCCTTCTCCCTCTGTATCTCTTCGTCTCTCTTTCCTTTCCCCTTTCTGGTAATTGTTTGATGTCAGTTCTAATTGCAGAGGTGTCAGGTAATTTATGACCAAAAACAAGTGGGTAGGATATTTATGAAACCATAGTTTGAGATTTGACAGCTACATTGTGCAGGACAAGCAAAACTGTCTGAGCTTGTGTTGTTGCTTTGTCAAATTAAGAAAAGAACTTAACTAGTAACAAAATTTCTTCCATTTTTAGAACAGTTAGAAGGGCTACTATAGAACTGGTTTGAAATTAAATTTCATCCAAAATATATTTTACAAGTGTGGGCAAGGTTGAGTGATAAACGTTCATTTCCTGACCACTTGGTTCTGGGTCTGTCCCACTGTGTGGTACATTGGACAAATGTCTTACACTATAGTCCTGGGCCAAGTAGGTCTAGTAAATAGAAGCTAAAGAAAACTTGTGTGTGTGTATGTGTGAATTCCTATTTTCAACATTTTTACATGTGTTCACTGGTTATAAACAATGGCTTCACTGTGGTGTCATTTGCTTGCAGTCCACCACCAAAACATGTCCAGGCTTTTTAACATGTGCAACCTTTGTAAATGAAACAAAAGGCTCATTCATACAGTATTGTTTGTTTCCAGTTCTCCACATAATTATGTTCAGAATGTTGGTTGTTTGATAGACTGGGAGATTATTACCTTGCTTGGAAACAGGTGAGGGGCAGCATCAAGAAAGGTATCTAACTGTAGAAAATTCTCTTCTAGCGTGCTCATATCTTACCTATACAAGCATGGGAAAATAGACAGTAATATATTGTTTTAAACCACTTGAAGCTTCTATTAGTCAGTATTGATCATTTATCTACATCAGTATATACAGTCCTGGGCAAGGTATTTTGTGGAAAACTAGCCATTGCCCATATATACAAGTCTATCCTCTTCATGCCTCTCATATGATCCAAAGGAAAGGTGGCAAGTTTTAGGGCTGATACAGCTTATCATTGTTCTCACAGGTATTATGGCAAAGTGCAAATAGCTGAAACATATACAAGGTATCTCATCTGATGCTCTCACACTTCTGCCAATCTATCGACCTCAAGTGGTTCATGTTTTTTATCAACTGAATTTGAAATTAGAGCACAGATTTGGAACAAATACTTTGTGGTATTCAATCCAATGCTCAATTAACTTTGCCAGTTCACCACCTGAATCCCAGAATACTATCATTGTAGTCCTTTTTGATGGGTTTTGCTTAAAATTTATTTAAGCTATTGCTGGTATAGCTGTGTGATTAAGAACCTTGCTTTGCAAGCACACGGTTTCAGGTTTAGTTTCAGTGAAGCATCTTAGGCAATTGTCTTCTACTATAGCCCCAGTCCGACCAATGCTTTGTGAGTGGATTTGGTAAACAGGCATAGGTTGAAGTGGCCCAGTTATAAGGAAGTGTTTTACAACTGGATGCACTTGCCCTGAAACTGAGATAGAATGTTATCTATTGATAACCTTCTAATCATTGAAATAGGTTGATTTGGTTAAACTTCATTTTCACCTTAGTCAAAATGACTATAGCCTTAACTCTGTATTGATTTCTTTCTAGGCCACTTTGGCAATTCTACCAATGCCACACAGAGTGGTCTATTTATCTATAATGAAAGGATTTAAATGTAGATGTTAAGGATGTGATGTTGTCATTATTATTCAAGTAGCACAATTTTGTTAAGGACTAATCATTGATAAATTAAGCAAAAAATACCCCACTATTATGACACCTTATGCTTCATATAACAGCCTTCATTACATAGAGAATCATTATTGCACCAAACAAAATTCTTAGTGGCATTTCATCCAATCTTTACATTTTGAGTTCAAATTCCACTGTGAGTGACTTTGCCTATCTTTATAGTGTTGATAAAATAAGTACTAAGTCAAGCATTAGGATTAGTGTAATTGACTCACCCCGCCCTCAAAATTTCAGGCTTTGTGCCTATGGTAAAAAGGATTATATAGCAAAGTATGTCATGATGCTATTATTTAGCATTTAGCAATGCAAATATTCCAGGTAGACTGCACATTGTGGTAAATGCCACATAGCTTTATCAACCACTTTACCCCCTGACAATACTGCTTCAATAATTTTTCAAGACCTTTAATAGTTCATTAAATCCTTCTTCTGTTGGTAATCTCTTAGTAAATTTTAAGACATTTTAGATTTTTTTTCAATTAATGACTAGAATCAAATATTTATAGTGCAAAAATTCTACAATTTGTTGAAGCAGTTGAAACCTCTTTCTTTTTGGCAGATATATTGGTATCTCTAACTGTAGTTGGTCATACCTGAGGGAACGAACAAAACTTCTTTTCATGGTTAAGGCACAAATGAATTTACAGAACATTTTTCAAAAATAATAGTGATGATAATTTTAACATTTTCTATGTCCTTTCAATACTCTTGAATCAGATACATTAAGTTCGTTGATGTTACTCTCTTTTACTTGTTTCAGTCATTTGACTGCGGCCATGCTGGAGCACCGCCCTTAGTCGAGCAAATCAACCCCAGGACTTATTCTTCGGAAGCCTAGTACTTATTCTATCGGTCTCTTTTGCCGAACCGCTAAGTTACGTGGACGTAAACACACCAGCATCGATTGTCAAGCAATGTTGGGGGGACAAACACAGACACACAAACATATATACAACAGGCTTCTTTCAGTTTCCGTCTACCAAATCCACTCACAAGGCTTTGAAGACACTTGCTCAACTGATGTTGATGTGCTTATATCCCTGTAATTTAGCAGTTTAGCAGGAGAAACCGATAGAATAAGTACAAGGCTTACAAAGGATAAGTTCAGGGGTTGATTTCTTTGACTAAAAGATGGTGCTCCAGTATGGCTCCAGTCAAATGACTGAAGCAAGTAAAAGAATAAAAGAATACACACACACACACACACACACACACACACACACACACACACACACACACACACATACACACGTAGTGACATAGACATACACTATGTATGGTTTACAAATAAATATTCATATTTGTATTTATGAACATTCATCATAGATTTATAACAGTGTAACAGTGGCTGGGTGGTGTAGATGTTCTCTGTTCTGTGACGATGATTATAATCACGATGATAATGATGCTGATGATGGGGGTTGGCGATGATGATACGTATGATTTTGAAAGTAGTGGTGGTAATGATGATGGTGGTGCTGGTGGTGGTGGTGGTATTGGTAGTTGTTGTTGTGGTGGTGGTACTGATACTGATGGTTGTGGCGGTGGTAGTGGTGATGGCTGTTGTAATGGTGGTACCGGTGGTGGTTGGTGGCGGTGGTAGTGACGGAGGTGGTAGTGGTGGTGGTAGTTGTAGTGATGGTACCGATGGTGGTGGTGGTGGTGGTGGTAGTTGTGATGGCAGTAGTGGTGGTGATGGTGTTGGTGATGGTGGTAGTGGAGGTGGTGAAAGTGGTGTTGGTGGTGGTAGAGATGATAGCGAAAGTAAACTTTAACTTATGTGAAAAATATGTAAAAATATTTACTATTTAGTGCAGCCATATAAGTTTATTTTTCAAACCGATTTTGTCACGTGAGCATTATAGTTTATGTTTAATTAAACACAACCTGTCACAGCCAACACTATACCGCTACCAACATCACCACCACTACCATCACCACCACCACCCTCATCACCGCTACACCACCATCCCCACCACCACCACCATCATCACCACTACACTACTATCACCACCACTAGAATTTTTACCATCATTCTCCACTACCCAATCCACCATGATCACCACATCCACTGCCACCAACAACAATACCAGTACCAGCCAAAAGTGACCAGCACCAGCACCACCACCACCACCACCACCACCACCATCACTACTACCACAAACCAAAAAAGAAAAGTTGGACAAAATCAGTCCGGAATTGTGAGGGGGTGGGGATTAATAATATTTCAAAAATTGTTTTCATAAAAAGCTTACCCCTATCATTTGCAAGTATGTAGTTGGAAAAAAACCTGAAAAATTCCTGTCAAAACGGAGAAAATTCCAGCTTATGTGGGTGTGGTGTATTTCGAAAGTTCGCC
>JAOPJW010003905.1:156264608-156275343 GCA_027122535.1 Octopus maya
ATCAGAATGACGACCACCATCAAACTACCATCGACAGCAGTACTACTACTAATGCTACTAATATATGGGTGGTAGTAGTGATAATACTGAGAAAGATGAAGAAGATAATAAAAGATAGCAATGGTGGTAATGATGCTAATAATATTGTTGAAGATAATGATTATAACAGTGATAACAATAATAATAATAATACTAATAACAATAATAACCTCAGACACTAATCGATCAAAGCAAAACTCATCGAATAATCAATAAATTTCTGTATGGCGTTTTTATTGCATTAGAATTTTAACCTGGTGCCAAAGTTTGATGCCATCAATCGATAAACCAAAGAGGAATCCTCATGGATAATTACGAAGTGTCACAATCAGATACAGATTCCAATACTTCTACTGCAGTTGCTGTCACGATACCAGCGGCAGGAAGAGCTATCATAATTAATATTACGATTAATATTACTGTTGTGATGACACCTTGAAGTCTACCAGATTCTCGCCTTCTTAAATAGGGTTCATTCTCTCTTGTATGACTACCAAACTGATACAAATCATAAACCCATCTAAGGGCTCTTTGGAATGTACTAATATATGTATATATGCTATGCATTCGCGTATATAAATGTGTGTGAATGTGTGTGTTTGTGTGTGTTTGTATGTGTGTCTGTCTGTGTGTTGTGGGAATGTCCCACATTCATTCGAAAACTTAGTTGCCGATGTTGATGTAATGGGTATCAAAAGATTAAGTAATTTTTTGTCTACCAAATGAACTTTATTTTCATTTACATATTTGCATTAAAAAAATTAACATAGTAATCTTTATATAAGTCAACAAGATTTTATATCAGGACGACAATGATGGCGTCACATTTTCAATATGAGTGTGTATGTGTATTTGATGTGTGTATGTGTTTGCGCGTTGGTTAAGTACATTAGGCCGATGACAGAGAAGTATATGTGTTTCAGTGTAAGTGAGAGTGTATGTGTGTGAGTATTCATATATGTTTTTGTGAAGACTCCCCACACACACACACACACACACACACATCTACACATGCATCTGCATATGTGTATTAGTGTGTTCCTTATACATTCGAAAACTTAAATGCCGATTTTGAAGTATGAAGTATCAAAAGGTTCAGTAATATTTCGGCCATCAATTAAACTTTATTTTTATATATTTATTTGCATTACAAACATTTAACAATATTTCTATAAGTCAACTATCGTGAGCGACATATTATACTACCAGCACAACGAGGAAGACGTCACATTTTCTTTATGAGTGTGTAAGTGTCTGTAAGTATGTGTGTGTTTGCACGTTCGTTACGTACGTTAGGCCGATTAATGAGAATTATATGAGTATAAGTGTGTGCGAGAGTGTATGTCTGTTTGTGTATGCATACATTTTTGTGACGAGTGTCAATTACACACGCATCCACACAACTAAAGAGAAAGAGAGACAGACAGAGGGAGAGAGAGACAGAGGGAGAGGGAGAGAGAGACAGACGGAGAGAGACGAGCAGAGAGGGGGAGAGAGACGGGCAGACACAGGCAGGCAGGCAGACAGGGAGAGAGAGAGAGAGAGACAGGCTAACAGGGAGAGAGACAAGCAGGCAGACAGAGAGGGAGAGAGAGACAAGCAGGCAAACAGAGAGGGAGAGAGAGACAAGCAGGCAGACAGAGAGGGAGAGAGAGACGAGCAGGCAGACAGAGAGGGAGAGAGAGACGAGCAGGCAGACAGAGAGGGAGAGAGAGACAAGCAGGCTGACAGAGAGAGACACAGACAGGCTGACAGAGAGAGACACAGACAGGCAGACAGAGAGACAGGCAGGCAGACACAGACTGACAAAGACACAGACAGGGAGGAAGAGAGAGAGAGAGACAGACAGAGAGACAGAGGGAGCTGATAGTGTGAAATCTATTTTTCTCTATAAAAGCTGAGTGAAAGGTATCAATATCATAATACTTTGTTGATTTTAATAGAGCAATGTAAATTAAGGCTGGCTTAATCCTGTAAGTCAACAAGAACTACAAGGGAAAATAGAAATCGTAAGAGGCTGAACATCTTCCACACGTAAGCAAACATATCTGTTCGGGGATGTTTTCCTTCAGCTATATGAAGACTTAATGTACAATTTTGTGGTGGATTAGAGTAATTTGTTTCCATGTTCTTTCTGAGACCATTTTAAGGAATATTTTTTCTTCTCCAACAGATTGAAGAGAGAGAAGAAAGAATGCTTATCCTAACAAAACCAGAAAAGCTCAGAATATTTGCTGATCAAATCACTTCATTATTAAGATCTTCTCCTGATCAAAGGATGTCGTTGTTTGATGTTGAAGTTTCTTACAACTGCTTGTTTGAATGTCCATTTGATTTAGACACACAAACACAGCAAGAACTTCTTACAATGTTAAAACCTCTCTTTCAGGTAAATTTCATTTCATTCTTAATGTTGATATCTTATAGTTTTGCATAGAGTTGTGTGTGTATATATATCAAATTAAAGGATTTCTTTAGTTACATTAATTATATCTGACTTTTTAGATCAAATTTTGATTACAAAATTATATTGTAGCTTTTCATAATTTGTGTTATCTCAGATAAGTTGATTTTCAAAACTAAATTTTGATTAAAACCAACATATTAGCTTTTTAATAGCTCTCAATTAGTGAAACTGAGTAAGAGCATTGACTATTAATTACTCGACAGAATTTTTACTTGTATTAAGCAAAAATATTTATATATCTCTGTTATATACATCACTTTTGTTCACATATTCAGGTTGAGATGCAAGATAGACAGACATTCCTGACCATAAAATCTAGCCAAACATTTTGTCCACCTCTTGCTGAGAAGATTATATCTATAATAAATGAATACAGTGCAGATACATTTTCTCTTGCTCTCAAAGATGTTTGTTCATATTACAAAGAAATTTTCCATGAAACATTAGACTGCAGTTTACTGACAGATTTAATCTATTATGTTCAAGTAAGTATTGTTAGTAATTGCATGAGCTTCGAATAACTGTTTTATTCCTTTCTTGAATAATACAAATGAAACTAAAGAGCTTTATAATTTCATCAAATTTAGTTTTCAGATCTGTCAATGCAGAAATCATAAGCATTACTGCAATGATACCCTGTCCCTTATTATGGAGACTACATGTATTTCCACAATTTTACATTAAACATTCAACCTCAGTGTTGTTTAATGTTGACTTTTATTCTTTTTTTTAATATGGCTGAATGCCCTTCCTAACACCAACCACTGTATGGGGTATTGGGTGCAATTTATAAGGACACCAGCATTAAAGAGGTTATGTCTGGGTGCATTTTTCATAGTGCCAACACTACAGATGATAGGAGTTAGTGATAGCAAGCAAGAGGTGGCTAAATGGTGAGTGACTGTTGGATGTCATGCTTGACTTTGTGCAATCCCAAGTATCAAACAAATGGTGGTTAAACGTTTTCACTTTAAAAATAAGAAAATGAGAGGTATGACTGTGTAGGTAAGAATTTTGTTTGTGATGTTTTTCCAGGTTCAATCATTGTGCATGCAGTTCCTTGTGAAGTTGTCTACCATTACCCCAGGTTGGCTAATACATTCATACAGAAATTGCCATGTGTATATGTATATTATTTGTTGAAACACATGAAGATTAGCAAGAAAACCAATAAACTAATTTCACATGGAAATCTGTTAAAATATTTTTTTTGTTCAAGTTACATAGGCAATCTCTTGTCACTGTTTCTATTAATGCTATTATTCTCAACATGCAATAAAAGGAACTTTTTTATAAGGGCATTAACAACATAAACAAATATTGAATCTAAACCAATTTTCATTTGTATTGAACACTCCATCCTTGGACAAAGGATTTGAATATTAACACATACCACTACAGCACTCCAGTGTTCTGGAGTTATGTCCTTTTTCTTTCATGTTTGCCGTTTCTAAAGATCTTTAAGCTGCAATGAACTTTAGATTGTCCCATTATATTTGCTTTTGAAAACTAATTACCTGCCAAAAGTCATAAAGTATGATTTGTTTGACAAGTCAGTTGGCAGGATAAAATATTTGATTGCAACAACTATGATTTATATAATCACATTATATAAATCACAGTTGAATACAATTGTAAAGCTTCAGTCATAAACCTAGAATTTAAGCTGCAAAGATTTTGTAAGAATTATGAATGCTTGAGTTAGTTGTGCAAATCAGTTATGTGAAATAGTTTTCCACTTCATCACAAACTCCTTGAATGTCCATTTTCCCATATTTCCATTGGAAGTGTCTTTTCCAACATCTCATCACTTGTTTTCCCTTGTCATCTCTTTCATGAGATTCTACATCCTTAAATCCCCCTTCACCATTTCTTTCTCAGTCTCCCAGAAATTTCTTGGATTGCTTGGTACTTCTTTACCAACTCACATCATATTCCTGTACCAGTGGAATCACCATTCTTGCTATTATTCCTCTCATATCCAGTTTTTCCTTCTTCCATATTACACACCTAATAAATGTATAACATGCAGGAGAGATAAAAATAGTTAAGAGAAATCACATTATACTTCCAATGAATCCTGCTCACTTCTCTTCTTTCCAGCCTTTGCACATTCTCTACATTCAGGGCCCAATATTCACTATAATGCAACATCACACTTCATACTCAAGTACATTTGTCTCAGAAACCTATTGTTACTAACAGAAGTAATGGCTCCTTTAACTTTTTTTTCCCCAATCTATTCTTACTCTAGCTACTGTTTTTGGAACACCTACCTCCACTGTTAATTATTTCACCTATATAGCAGAAGCTATAAGTTCCTTCCAGGAAGCCTTTTGAGTATTTAAAAGAATTTATTTTGTGGGTGTTAACTTATCTGTGTGTTTGTTACAATCTCATTTGTCAGCCTACTGGTGATTCCACTGCACTTCTTGAGCACTTATTCTTTATACTGAGTGATCATGAAATTCTTTCTCTAAATTTTCTGCTCAGCAAGCATGGTCACTTAACCCATGCCAGTTTTGTGCACTTTCTTGCTAAGACTTTCATCTTTGTTAAATTTACTATTAGATTTTGATTCTAGGCTCCACTTTCATGTTTGAATGTTTTCTGCTAATCCTTTAATTTGGGTATGTAAACTATTTACATAGAAATCGGCTCTGATGGATACCTGCATGAATACTAAATTTGTTACTTGATAATTACTAACACTCATCTTACTGACAGTACCATTGTATATGACTAATATTGGTTTCATAAAAGTAGTGTAGTTGAACTATTTCAGCCATCTAATGAACAGTTTTCCAACATAAACCTTACTATTGTTTTAATTTTTTTTAATTTGATAAAGAGGCAGATCGATTTATTTTCCTACAACACTATCAAAAATGAAAAATTTACAACAATCAAAGCACAAACCTCTCTCTCTCAGAGAGATACAGTTTTAGAATTTGATAATTTTGTTACATAAGGAAGTAGATTAGATTTTCAACAATTCAGTTGATTACCAGGTGTTAATATTCAATATTCACTTTATCATGGCTGAGTAGGACTATACAATAACTAATGAAGTAGAAAGATAGGCCAATTGACATCTATTCTTTTAGATAGGATTATTTCTTTTTGGAATGAGTTCTGTTGATTCAATGAGTTTGTATTTTGATAAAAATGGATAAAGGAATGGAGATTAGTGAAATTTTTCATAGATGTTATGATGTATGAATGAAAGTTGATCCCCCATAGTAGTGACAAAAGCCGGAATTAGAATTAGGTTTCAAGAGATTTGCTGATTCATGCATTATATTAACTAGTAATTTATTACTTGGATTCAAAAGAATTCACTTAGAATATCAGGCATGGATGGTTGTGCAGTTAAGAAGTCTGCTTCTGAACATGGTTTTTGCTTCAGTTTCCACTGCATGGCACCATGCAAAGGTCTTCTAAAGCCCTAAGTTAACCCATTGGAACATAAGAACTGTGATTGGTACATAAAAACTGAAAGAAGCCCTGTGTGTGTGCATGCACATATGTGCATGTGAGTGAGTTTATATTTTCCATCTTCACATGTTTTCTGGATCTATTCTATTCTCTTGAACAATGTTGTTTGCCTGCAGTCCATTATGAACGCATGTCTGGACTTCTTGACATTTTGCATGATTTTTGTAATCTAAAGTTTCATTCAGTATTGTTTGTTTCTAGTTCTCTGAGTTACCACATCCAGGCTGTTTGCTGTCCAATAAGTTTTCATCTCGTGAAAACAGTTGGAGGTTGGTGTCAGGAAGGGTGATGTCATAGAAAACTCAACATACTCTCATCTGACCCATGCAAGCA
The DNA here is from genome assembly GCA_027122535.1 of Octopus maya. Lineage (NCBI taxonomy): Eukaryota > Metazoa > Mollusca > Cephalopoda > Octopoda > Octopodidae > Octopus > Octopus maya. The sequence goes on from JAOPJW010003905.1 coordinate 156,270,946, forward strand.
TGGAAAAGTATCCATTAAAATGATCGAAATATTGACCTAATTTGCTACTTAAGATTTGAGGATGTTCCCAGGTTTTACTTTCTTCCCCATGACATTCAGTTGATAGATTATCAAAATATTTTCTTTCAAAGCATATTTTATATCCTCAGGTAATTGGTGAAAAGGAATCTGCAGTTGTAATGCTGTCTCCACTACAAGAATTTTCACAATTATTAAAGCCAATATTAAAAAATCATAATCTTTCCTTATCTGACTTTGAAAGTGCTTTCTATGATTTATATGGAACTGAAATTAAACCAGCACTGTACAACTTCCAGTCTGTCATAGATATGTTGAGTTCAATTCCAAATGTAGTGAACCTCAAGAAGATTGAAAACAAATATTATCCAACACTAAACGAAAACCTTAAAGGTAAGTTGTTTGTGCAGGTGGCATGCAAGTTTTAAAAGAGAAAGATTAAAATGTATGCATTTTTCACATTTTCTTTTGTTTAAATGTCTATGAACATGCAAGATACTTATGTGTCTCACTTTATGGTATTATTTCTTAATACATTGATTTAATGTTCATATGTAATGTTAATCTTGAAATTTTCTGTCTATTAAAATTGCATTATTAGATTCTATAATTCTTAAATATTGTCATTCAATAACTTGCATCTAACAAATAGAATGCCATTGTAGAGACAAGTTTTAATTTTCTCAGTTTTAGCAAGTTGAAACTTTTCTTTAGTGATATTCAGTTCATTTTTTTTTTTTTCTTTTTATTGCAAGTTTTATAAATTTGTAAAAAGAACACTTAACAATTATATGGAAAAAGTTGACATTGGTGCATATCTTTGAAGTAGAAAATAGTTTTCAATTCTATATTCACCAGGTTCTAAAGATATTTTGGCTCAGACAGAGAGAGAGAATAAAGCTGAATCTTCAAAAGAAAGTGAAACCTCAAAGAAACCTCTTGTTCTTAGAACAAAAAGAGGTGATGAATCTAATTCTTGGCTAAATCTGACTGGAGTAAATCAGTATTCCTATACCAGTGTTTCCTCTAACTCCTTCAAACAGTTTGTCATGAGAGAAAGCTGCATCAATAATGACCAGCAAGCATTATTACATCAAGACCATTCTACAGATGTTAAATCTTGGAGCAATGCAAAAGACTTCTTCATTGAATCACAAATTGGGATTTCACTGAATAAGTTGGGAAACCACTCATTTAATGGCTGGTCTCATACTTTCCAATACACAAATGAAAATCCAAATGTGTACTATGAACAATCAAATATTTATCCTTCAGTATCAAATTTAATCAATCCAGTAATATTTAATTACGATGGTGAACCTAATAAATCTCTTTATCATTAATAACCTCTTTGAAATTTAAGATGTGCTAACATGTAGTCAGCTTTTTCTTGAAAATTTCTTCAATACTAGTTCTCAAAGAATAGTTGAATAAAAATCATAAAATGACACAAGATTCTCAAATCTGCTATAAGCCTATACTCAACAATATCAGCAAATTTGTCTTTGCTACATGACTTCTATCAGTTGTTTAGCACTACATTTCAAAAACTTTTTGGAGTGAAATATATTTTTAGAAATTCAGAAGTTTTATCAACCTGTTAATTTTCTTTACAAAGCCAAAAATCCATAATTTTGAAATATTTAAGTTTTTTTTTTTAAGTATTCATATAAAACAAATGCATATATTATAAATCCATGTAATTTGCTCAGAAAGTTTTAAATGCCATAAACAATTTCCAATATTTTTATCCAATTTCCTGAAGGTCTTATTTGCTCAAATGGATAACTAGCTTTCTGCTTTTATCATTTACTTTTAGATAAATGTTAAGTAATGAGAAGCATTGTATATTTATTGTACAAAGAAACTCTTCGCCCAGATTTGTTATTTGGAGGGTTTATATTTATATTTTTTCTTTGATAGATATATATGCTTTTCTTCAAAGCTTTCATGTCATTTTTGTATATACAAATATAACTTTGTTATTGAAAACTAAAACTTAATTTTTACATTTGTATATTTTAAAGCTTATTTTCGTTTCAAAGGATACTCGTTACTATCCAAGATCAGCAAGTGTTTTCATTTGCTTTTTTTTAATTTTTAACTTTTTGTTTTATATTTTATGTAACAGAAAGAAAAAAAACTCCTGTAAAGTTTGTAAATAGAAAACTTTGTACAAATTAGACCTTTTTAGAATCATTCTAACGTTTCAAATTTTCGAAATTTTGGATAAAATCTACAAAAATTGAAGCATTGTAAAATTCGCAACTACGTCTCAGAATTATTTCAAACCTCATTCTATCAAATGAATTTGCCAACTGAAATGTAACAATGGTTTGTCATTAGACTGAGAAGAGATATGTAAAGAGTTAAAATTGTTACTCAACATTCTTCTCACATTACATATTTTATCAAGTTTCTATCAAAAAATGTAAATTATTTTTAATACAAATAAAATTTTAAAAAACATTCTAGGGTTTTGTGTGAGTACCATGGAGATAAATCTACACCCAATTCCAGGATGATGACTTACATTTTACATTGGTGATAGTTTTTACCCTGTAAACCTACATTGGTTAACACCTGAGACTAGTTCATTGGTTCACAAATTTTATATGCATTTTGGGATCAATGGACAAGCACTTTTCTTTTTTTTTTGTCTTTTTAAATTCACTTGTATTTTCAACTTATGTACAACTTAATGCTTCTGTGCTTAGTTTAAATGGGAGCAGCTTTGGTAAATGATGGTTAGTTTTAATGATGGCTACAAAAACAATGGCATTTTACAGTATACCGAAAAGGTTGAACAATTCTTTGATCATTTTGCCAACTTAATTTGGTTCCAGATAAGAACAACAAACTGTATATTGTAATATTTGATATCTTGGCAGTATTAATCAAGTACACTAACATCAACTATTGACACAAACCTTATTTTTGCTTGCTTTCAAACTTTTGAAACCAAATGTGGTTTTCAATTGCTATCTTTCAGATGTTCAGACACCATCTTGTTTATAGCCTATTCAGAAGGGAAAAGAAAATCCCATCTTCAATATATATGACTGTTAAATATTGACAAGATGCAAGACAAAACTGAATCTCAGCAAGATCTGAATTCTAATTCTGAGCCAAGAAAGCCTGAAGAAATAACTACAAATTATTTTATCTGATTAGAATAATTCCACTAATTTATCTTGGCAGCTTATTAACTATTTGGATAGAGCATTTCAGCATTCTTCCATTAAATTCGTTCTTTGCATATCCTTTCAGATAAGGTTCTAAACTGAAACTTGTCGACCTGCTGCTAACAGCAAGAAAGCCATCCAGCTTCCTGAATTTCATTTTGTCTTTTGCCTCATCCCTTTCACAAGTAGTTAGCTTTGTTTACTTTGATATAGAAAACTCATCTTGATAAATGTATCACCCTGGCATTGTTAGTGCAAAGGCTGTAATGATTTCCATACAACTATCTTTACAGGTTACATCCATGTCATGCTTACCAAGGCAACATAGGTGTAAATCTTCTGGTACTTTAAATTCAACTAGAGGATACTTTTGCACATCAAATGGACAAGTGAACCCAAATTACAGCAGTCTTTTAACCACTTGCCAAATATTCTTTTCAGAATCTTCCTACTAGTACTTATGAACCAAGTTGACTTCTTTAACTAAGAGATGCTTCTATGTTCATCACCTGCTAAGCAAAACTCCTCCTCCCCACCCACCCCACTTCGTCATAGGTTTGTTTCCTTTTTATATGCTAAGTGGCCACACAATCTATTTCAAAAACAGCTGAATCTTCCACATGAAACACTCCAATGTATTCCTCAATAACCTTACAATGACAGGATAGCTATGGTTGGAATCCCATTGATCAAAGAGCTCTTCCATCATGATTAACTTGTCCTTTGATCAGTTTATAACTCATAAGATGATCTGTCAAAAAAAAAAAACCTCCCTATTCATCACCCTTAAGTGGTGTGCTCGACATTTACCTCTTGTCAGTGCCTGATTCTTCAATCTCTCTCGCTTTAGCTTTATAAACATGGTTGCATACTACTTTTGTCGCTCATTTTCTGGACTGAAAACTGGCAGATTGCAGTATTTAGTGAGTCTTTCACATCCATGCCTACTGAAATCTGAAGTACTCATGTTAAGTTCTTGTTACTTAATGCACACCCTGAAACAATGGAAGAGGAGAGGTGCTACACAGTCACTCAACCAGCTAAAAATAGCAGTAAAATTTGCAAATCACATTAATTTGTTAATTTACATACCTAGGTGAATGTTTGGTCTTTGTAGGCAAAAGACAAAAATGGATATGTTTCAGTATAATAGACTGCATCAGCTAAGTATAGTTTACTTGAGCTTGCCTCATCA
>JAOPJW010003905.1:156435303-156446666 GCA_027122535.1 Octopus maya
CGTGGTCATCGTCGTCATAGTGGCAGTGGTGGTAACAGTTGTAGCAGTGTGTGAAGGTGCATGGCTTAGTGGTTAGGGCTTTTGGCTCATGGATCGTAAGGTTGTCGGTTCAATTCCCAGTGGTGTGTTGTATCCTTGAGCAAGAAACTTCATTTCGAAAAGGTTGTACCTGTAATTGTAAGGGGGCCAGCCTTGTCCCATTCTGTATCACACTGAATCTCCCTGAGAACTACGCTAAGGGTTATGTGTGTCTGTGGAGTGCTCAGCCACTTGCACGTTAATTTCACAAGCAGGGTGTTCGGTTGATTATTGGTGTAGTCATAAAAGAGGAGGAGAGGGAGAAAAAGGAGGAGGAAGAGGGGGTGAGAAGAAAGAGGAGGAGATTGATAAGGGGAAGAAAAAGGAGGAGGAGGAGGAGGAGAATGATAACGGGAAGAAAAAGGAGGAGGAGGAGAATGGGAAGAAAGAGGAGGAGGTGGAGAATGCCAACAGGAAGAAAAAGGAGGAGGAAGCGGAAGAGGGAAGGAGAAGAAGAGGAACGAAAAGGAGGAGGAGGAGATCAAGAAGAAGAAGAAGGATGAAGAGGAGGTAAAGAAGGGGGAGGCGAAGAAGATGAAGAATGAAGAAGGAAGAGGAAAACAAGAAGAAAATGAAGAAAAGGATAAAGGAGGAGAACAAGAAGTAAATGTAACATTAGTGGTGGTGATGATAGTGGTGTTAGTGATGTTGTTGGGGCAGTTAGTGGTAAAGGTGATAGTGGTGGTAGAGGTAGATGTGATTGTAGTAGTAGTAGTAGTAGTAGTAGTACTACTACTACTACTAGTAGTAGTAGTAGTAGTAGTAGCGGTAGTAGTAGTAGCGGTAGTAGCAGCAGCAGCTGTAATGGGGAAAAAATAAACAAAAACCAAGAGGAGATGGTGCATCATCTTTGAGTGTGTGGGGCAGTCCAGCCGGAGGTTCAGAGTGTGTCTCTGCAAAAGTTCTTGCCAATCAACCGGATAGCTTTTTTTTGGATGCTGTCTAAAATAATGGTGCACGTAACAGCAAACGGTGCCATCGTTCCAGATTTGTGATTAGTTATTCTCTCTATTTCAGCGAACATTGATTTTAATATAATTATGGAATGGTGATTAAAACCACCGAGCCATGTCGAATGGAGAAAAAAGTAAATTGAAACAATATTGATGTAGATAAAAAACATACTTCCTTCTTTCCATATTCAGTAGAATTTGATGATTTCCAACTGTTGTTTGATAATTATTTAAACTTCCCAACCACATGATTCTTGGTTCAGTTCCACTGCATAGCACCTTGGGCAACTAACTGTCTTTTTTTCTTCTATATCTCAGGTTGATCAAAGCTTTGTGAGTGGATTAGATAGATGGAAACTGAAAGAAACCTGTCATAAATATACATACAAAGACACACATACATATATATATATATAGAGAGAGAGAGAGAGAGCTGAAATCAGATAAAATGAAAATGAAAACTTATATACACACACACAAACATAGATCTATCTAGATATATGTACACAAACATGGAGGAAGCAAACAGACATCTTTAATTTTCAAAATTTCTGATCTAAGTATCTTAATATGTTTTCAGCAATGTAGAATTTACAATGTAAGTATTCTTTTTCATTTCAGGTGCCATTATATCAAACATTTGCGAAGAGTAACCATACTACGCACAAAAATTTCAGCAGAACTGTCAGATTTTCAAAGAGGTCGTATTGTTGAGCAATATGAGGCTGGTCTTAGACAGCGAAAAATTACCGAAAATCTTCAAATTCCTCTTGCTACTGTTAATAGAATTATAGTGCAATTCAGAAGTGAAGGTAAAGAATCAATAGATTCTCGTCCCGGCCAACCTGGGCCCTCAGAAAGGAAGCTTTGCTGTTTGAAGAGAATTGTGGAAAACGAACCCCGTTCGAAGGCTTCTGACGTTGCAAAATAGCTAGAAGTTAGTCCAAGAACGTGTGTTACATATCTGCATAAGCTTGGGTATTATGGACGAGCAGCTAGAAGAAAACCTCCCCTTCAACCAATTAATATCAAATAAAAGATTTTGAAAATTAAAGTTGTCTATTTACTTCCTGCATACACTGTTTTCGTATTTTTTTATGATTCGTATATTTGATTGATAATGCTGGCAATCTCCAGCATATGAAATAAATAAGTAAATAAATAAGTAAAGAAATAAATTTGCCCTAAACTGCCGAGAACGTCGATAAAGCATGTTAATAAATGATAGTTACGAGACTTATAACGAAATATTACTCCTAAAAGTAGGTAGTAGTTTTATGGTAGTTCATCGAAATCGATGATAACCATTTCCTTCAGTTGTAGATTCTTTCATAATTACATCCGTGAAAAGTTTATTGCCTTCACAGTGTTTACTGTTTTACAACATTAAATTAGAAAACTGGACAAAACAGAGAACACAGTTGAAACAATTAAAAAGAAAAGAGAGAGAAAGAAAAAAGAAAAAGCCCAAACAATTCACTACTTTGGATTGAACAGTTGAGGGTGCTGGGAAACCTCTCTTATGGCTATGAGGCACGCTTGCAGCGTTTCCGCGGGTGATGGATAGGCCGATGCGCTTGAACAGTCAAGCGCCCTCACAAGCCTTACCAGTTACCTCTACAAGGCAAGTTGCCAGTGAAGACAGGAATCTCGCAATTAGTAGTCCGACCCCACCAAAGGTCTCAAATGCCACAGGATGGAAAATACAACAGTTGGCCGACAGATCGCGGTATTGCAGGATTTTGTTCCGCTCCGCCGCAGAAATTGTGGATCTCGCCCTGACTGCAGCATCCAGGATGTGAGAAGCAAAGGAGTCGCTAACTGCGACATCCCAGACAAGGCATCTGCCTTGCGACCAGGGAAACAGGGTGAGACCGTCAGGTCTCTTCCCATCACATCTGGCCAACCCAGATGGTTCCAAGATGGAGGAGATGTTTGCGTGGGCCAAGCTCCTCTTGAGTTTCAGTTTTAACTCCGTATGACACGTGAAGCGACCAGCATTCAGACGGCAAGAAAGGCCATAGAGGCCTGTGGAGTCGAGGAGCCTGCCACAACGACAGGTCAAAACCGTGCATAAGTCAGCTGCTACTCAGAGGGCAATGGAGACACAAAGTTCGTCCAAGCTGAGTAGGCCACCAACATTAGCCACAGGGATTGCATCAATCCAGTTGCCTGAGTATTTTGACGCTAACAGACAGTTAGCGGCATCTTGAAGAATGGTCCGACTGGATGGAGAGAGAGTCGAAGGTGGCCTTTGAAATTATGTTGTCCCAAGCTCTCTGACTCCGACAGTCCTCCACCTTCTCAGGAGCAGACAAGCCCAATTCCCTCCAGTGTTGGAGACTTTCATCCAACTCCCTGTTGGAAATGGTCCATGTTGGAGAGGAGAGGATGTTGTTCACCAGGGTGGAGCAGGCGTGGATGGGGAAAAAGAAGCCGAGGAGAGAGAGAGAGGGACGAAGAATTACGATGATCAAGGCCTCCAAATCGCTTGGGCAATGCAGCCTGATTGCGGGACGTTGGAGAGAGTCTGACATTGATTAAGCATTCGAGTCACTCAAAGATTAAGTTGTCGAAGCATTGGAGACACGATGGGAATCAGTAAGATGAGCTGACTCTGACCAAATATAGAGAGGTAATACCTAAGTATGAAAATATACAGCGGTAATTCCTGAGTATGAAAAAACCTTGATGGGGTTTGATAGCTTCAATATTTTTCAGCAATTGCTCAAGAGCAGCCACCATCGACTGAAAGATGGACTCAAAGCAAGGTCAGTGATTGAGGCTTCTAGGAAGCGTCAAGCTGATGGGGGAATTACTGCAATAGAAGGGAAGGACTCTACAAAAAGGTCAATAGTTGGTTGATGTTGAGAAGCCGGTTGGTTGAGGATCCAGAGCTCACATTTGGAGATGTTTACTTGGAGACCCCGGCAATTATTGATATTTAGTTACAGTCGCAGACAAAGCATGTGACTGCTTAGAAAAAACTCGATATTAATCTGAGAGCTTTCCTTTTCTATATCGTCAATCTCCATCTATGAGGGAGGACATCAACGTGAAAGGTTGGTAGCGATCTTTTGCTTTTGAAGATTTTGATGCTACTCCACTTCAAAATAGATTACTCTTTTCTAAAGTGATGCTTACCTGATCTTTGAATTGTTTCTTTGGTTCTCTAGTCAGGCGATAACCACAGTGTAGTTAGCCACAGAGGATCCTGTTCTGCAGAAGTGATTTGAGTCAGACATGAGCATTACATGTCAGAGTTATCTCAGCTGTTGCCCGTAGTGTATGGATTCAATGCTGCTGGTATTAGTTCGACACAGGGTTTTGTGCGTAATCCTATCTCGTCAGGTGACTGAAAGGATCTTCTGAAGACACTGGATGATAAAGGTCCCAAGGTCCTTAATGTGTTCACTGTATGTAGTTCATGTCTTGCAGGGGAGTGGAAAGCAGTTTTTCTGGAATGTAAACTACATCACCAGTCTTCAGTTATCAGTCATCACTTATATAAGAGCTTAGTGGCAGTCGACTACCTTTAAGTATCCATCAAGTCTAAAGTTGATCGTGACTCCTGCTACTTTTTGTATCTTTCATTGTAGTAGTGAGGTCATACAATCAATGAAAATATTAAAAAGTACAGAATCCAGTATGTAAATTCATCTGACTTTTTACACTGAAGGGCTCAACATTACATGAATAGCCAGGTCACCAAGCTTTAACCTTTAGGCGATTGCGTGAAGGAATAATTCTGCAGGGGATATTTGACATGACAACTTAATGATTTCTGTCAAGGTACTGTTAATGAAAAAATAAAATCGTTATTGCAAAGGAGACTGTTTTCTAGCTTCCATAGAAGGTGCCTACGTGCTACCATCTGATAGCACATGCTTTGATATGCCTTGGCAGATATGCATTCTCTTTCAATTAAATGTTAGTGTTACCATCTTTCAGTTAAATGCTAGCCTTAAAATCTTTTAGCATACTAGTATCTTCTTTTAGGCACAACGGAGTTTATTAGCCTTGTACTATTAATATTTTGAAGACATCAGTTCCAACAAAACCATAACTTTTATCATCGTTCGCGTAGCTAGGTGGGGGTGACAGGGGCGGAACTTTTAAAGGGACGGCACTTTTGAGTCTGCTGTAGGCAATGTGTTTTTTGTGGGGTCCGGGGGCGGAAAACGGAAGGGCCACCCCAGGCAGCATACACTCTAGCTACGTTAGTTCGACCACTGCTGCTATAATTTTATATCAAATGCTTTAAAAAGGCTCAAAGCTTTAATCGTTGATCCACTAAACTGGTGAAGTTGCAAATGGCTTTTGCAAAGTAAAAGTTAATCAAAGAGTATCTTGATTTTGGGATTTAAGGTAACCTCGTTAACCCTGCAACTTACCTACTTAAACTGACATTCAGTTAAACTTGAAGCAAGACGGGAATTCTCTTTGTCCTTTCGTGTAAATACATTTGTTTCAGAGTCAAAGTTTTACCATCTATTCAATACATTCTACACTTCTATTTTTAAAGCTATGAATTAATGAAAAATAGTTGCTTTGCTATTCAATTCGCATTTCTTTTTTAAATACATTTTTAGAAAATTTCTTCATTTTCAGTTGGTGATAAATAAAGCAACAGTTGGTTCTACTTCATGAGTATACATGCATCGCGCGGCATGTTTTCGAACTGCGAATAAAACATTGCTTGACCCGCATTGTCGACATATCGTATTTGATTGCTCCCAAGAACAAATGTCTAAAAAAAATCACCCTGGATCCTATATACAAAATTGAGCTTTCCATAAGTTTTGATGCATTAAAAACATTTTTCGTAAATATGCTCTGCGGAAATTAGGGTGTGTCTAATATGCACGTGTGTCTTTTATATCATCAAATACGGTAGTTTCTTTCTTTCTTTTACCAACATCCATCGCCTTTTAGTAGTCCTTATATGAAAACTATCATCATTTAGATTCACAAAACTGAGCAACTTACAACTCCAAGTACAAGTTATCTTACCTAATCTGTTATATGAAATCTAATCATCAGAGCTCAAACGTATACCTTGTAGGGTTAGCTTGTTATAATAGGTCAATGTATTTCGCGTCGAAGATCAGCGACAACAACCAGACAGCATGCCTTTAATTCTTACCACTGAACCCAAAACCCGATGACCTCCATGCCACTGCACTCAGTGATATATGCGGTGTATATATTTGGAGATTCATTAATCTCCGCGGTTACTGGAAATTTTTCATCATTCAATTCACCGGATTGCTGTGAATGACTCTCCATGTGTTGCTCGCCTGTATCTCCCGAGTAAATGTATCAAGCACCGTATTCCGATTTATCTCTAATTCGATGATAGTCCGAGAGTAATTTCTTACTCACATACAGGAGTTGAATGCAAAGAACAAATAGGCTTGTACACCGCGTGAAAAGGTTCGACAATACCACTACTTTCAATCAATGCAAGGATTTTTACAGCAATAGCATATAACCGTTTAGCATGCATCGAGTCACCCCACACCCCCGAATATCTTTTCTGTTGTACAAGTTGATAGGTATATTACTTTGAAGTGGCGTACTTCAGTTACAAGATCTGCAACACTATACATTAATAGCACGTGAATGAAATATGGATCTTGCTTTCACTTTATTCCTATATTTACTGCCATCACTCTTGCTTTTTTTGTTTGTTTGTTTTTGTTTAGTTTTGTTGTGTTTTTGTTCTTTTTTAAATCTCATTCTTTTCCCATTTTACTTTCACTTTGATAACACCTTAAAATAAGATCTAACATCTCATTCTCATTCTGACTTTTCCATTATTCATGATCGGCTCTTACATTTCGCTGAAACATGCAGGAGTGGGGCAAAATGGCCAAATAAGACAAGTAGTACAAAATGAGTAATTTCCGATTTTTTGCTTTTCTTTTTCCTACTTGTCTAAAATTGCTACACTGCAAGTATTGTATCATCATTTTCTACTATTGCATCACTTTTAGTAGTAAAAGTTGGTCGGCATAGCTATTGTTGTTGAGAGAGTTTGAAACAGCTGATAGATGCTTTGTTTTCAAGAAATTTTTCCTCAACTTTAGCCCGATTGTAATTGAGATTACTAATAAAATATTTGAATAATACTTGGTGATTAACACTAAAAAATCTGTTCTCTGTTGGATTCCAAATCAATTTCTCCCGCACTAATGTCTAATTTGATCATTTTCAATTTTCAAAAACTGACGTCTAAAGCGGGACAAAATGAATAATGACTAATTTCAATTTCTTCTTTTCAACAGCATGGTGCGCGAATATATCAGGAAGAAAGCCATTCCAGCAGATCGTGAAGAAGCTATAGAGAATGTTTTATTCAGAGTTGTCAGATTTAGTCGAGTTTCATTAATTTCATATCATGTGCCATTTTTCCAAGATGCTCTTTCATTTTACCTAGGTATTTAAAATTTTTCTTGCATTTCTGATTTTTCTGATGTTTAAGGATGGATATTGACATGTATGAGTCTTTTTTCAAATGTAATTATGAAGAACTGAGAGACAAACTTACCATACTCTGACTTACTCATTTTGCCCCATGTAAATTTGTCTTTAGGGGTACGCTAAGGTCTGATAGGTGTAGATTGGAAGATGGGGGATAGACATATAAATCATTTTTCTCCATGAGCCGAAAAGTAGGGGAACCCATACCACTGCGTACTACCCACCCCACCCACAATTTCCATCACTGAGTATCTTACTTCAGGCTGTAACTCTAGCCGAGACCGTCTTAAAAGTATTATAGCCATCACCAACACCATCACCAACACCAACACCAACACCACCACCACCATCACCATCATCAATATATATATATCGAAAGAATACCTTTATTTTTTGACACCAAGCCATAGCATACACGGGTTAGCATATGATCATTAGATCCGTGGGGTTCTTGTCCAACTGTCTCTACTTAAGACTTCAACTCACAGTCATATAAATATGCAAAGAAAATTCCCCGAAAAAATGAAGGGAAAGCATGTGCAGACATTTCATTAGATTCGAATTTCCCTTTGGGCCAAGAAAAAAAATGGAAATTTGCTCCTAATGCCTTGTCTCTGTAGAAGTTTCGTTCGCAAGATTTTGTGTATGAAAGAAGAAATATGAGATATTGCTAAAATTCAATCGAATATAGTTCATCGAAGTAGTGAGGCATAATTTTTTTTTTAATAAATAATGAAGACCCATAAAGCACTAGAAGAAAATGTGAATAAACTAATGATATTGTGTTTTTTATAAGTATGTCTATCAAATCTAAATGAAGCCGTCTGTTACTATAGCAACGAAGTTGTCAACAGAAGTTCATGGGAGATAACTCTTTCATTTTACGAAACACTCCCGTACTTTGGCTCATCTTTAGTATCAGTGTCCTGCCCTTTTATAAAAACATAGCAAAATGTAATTTGAGAAAGATTTGATTGCGATATCTAGTCGGTAGAAGAGCTTCTCTCATAAGCTCACGTCTTACTCCATTTTATAATCTGGAAGTTTCAATTTTTTTAATCTTTTACTTGTTTCAGTCATTAGACTGCGGCCATTCTGGGGCACCGCCTTGAAGGGTTTTAGTTGAATAGATCGACCACAGTACTTAATTCATAAAATCTGGTACTTATTCTATCAGTCACTTTCGTCGAATGGCTAAGTTACAGGGACGTAAACAAACCAATACCGGTTGTCAAGCTGTGGTGGGGAACAAACACAAACACACCACACACACACACACGACTGGTCTCTTTTCAGTTTCCGTGTAGCAATTCTATTCACAAGGCTTTGGCTGACCCGAGGTTAGAGTAGAAGACAGTTACCGAAAGTGCCACGCAGTAAGAGTGAACCCGAAATCATATGATTGGGAATCAAACTTCTCACCACACAGCTACGCTGATATATTACATATTCATGCTGCATTTCGGAACGTCTCAAGAAGGGGAGAGGCATCATCATTATCATCATCATCATCGTTTAATTTTAATGCCATTGTTGGTTTTAAATATTTACCAGGCGATCTATGGGGTACATGAATTGTACAGGAGCGCATCCCAACTTCATTTGTGTTAAAAAGTGATGTGACATTTTTCTTTCGGGATGTATCACAGAATTTTTTTTACACGTGCAGATGGAGAATGAAGTTAAATCTGCAAAAGTATAGTTTCTGGCTTTAAAAACATCAATGCTATCTGTTGAGCGCCTTGAGAAAAGAAAAAGAAAAAGGTATACATTAACAATTTACTATATACAAGAATGAATAATAAAACAAGGAAAACAATAGTTTTTTGTGTATTTAAAAAACTATTTTACTAGGCGTAGGTATAACTATATACTCAAGAAGCTCGCTTCGCAACCACGTTGTTTCGGGTTCAGTATCACTGCGCAGCATCTTGGGCAGATGTCTTAAACCCGGGCTGACCAATTCCTTGTGAGTGAATTTGTAAGTGAATTCGGTATATATATCTCGTTTAGGCATAGTGATATTAATAACCTGGTCTTAAAATTCAGTTTACATATACTTAAGGGCAGTGGTTCTCAACCGGGGTCCATATGGCCCCTGAGGGTCCACATAAAATTTTGGGAGATCCACAATAATATTTTAAGGGCTCTTGAAAAAATTTTGCTTTAGATGTATGTATTGATATGTATTGCTAGAAACAGAGTTAATGCGTGAAAAACAAAATAGGAAAGAAGTCTCTATAAGACTAATAAAACATCGAATGGTTATGGGGGTCCGCCAGAACAGAATAGAAATCAAAGGGGTTTCATAGATAAGAGATGGCTTTGAAACCCTGCTTTTTTTTTTTTTTTCAGATCATCTGAAGTATCATGTCAGCAGAATGGCCATGTGATGTATCCTCGCCTAGCCTACCGTGAATATTTGTATAATTAGAATAATATAAATGCATACCGTTGTCTTATAAATCTTTACTGTATGGGTTGTTGTTGTTGTTATTATTGGTGGTGGTGGTGGTGGTGGTGGCTGTGGTTGTGGTGGTGGTGGTAGTGACGACGGTAACTATGTTGTTGATTATTGGTGGTGTTGATGGTAGTGGTGGCTGCTGTACTGATGTTTATGGTGGTGGTGCTAGTGGTAGTGGCGGCAGCACAGATTGGAGTGTACAAACTGCACAGGGTTACCCACTTTATATACACACATTTGTTGTAGTCGAAGTCGTGAAGTCGTGGACAATTTGGTAACAGCACAGAGCGGCCAAAACCCACTTTAGGTCTCTGGGTGGTGGTGCAATCGACTAACCCACTCCCCCGAAATTGCTGTCTTTGTACAAAAAATTTTAATCAATTGTTACCGCACCGGACAAAATGCTTAGCGACATTTCTTCCGACTTGGCGTTCTGAGTTTAAATGCCGCCGAGGTTGACTTTGCCTTTCATCCTCTCATGGTCGATAAAATAAGTACCAGTTGATCTGGGGTCGATGTAATCGACTTACTTTCTCCCACGAAATTGGGCCAAAATTTGAATCTAATACAGGAGGCTGCAAGAGAATTAATAGTAATCTCACTAACAAAAGAATGGCATGGTGGGTGGGTAGGGGGATAAATTTGATCAAGAAAAATCAAGTATTACGCTTGCTGTTTATATTACGAATCATTGCAGTTCTGGTAATATTGTATATTATCTCCCTTGCATCATGAAATTTTGATTTCGTGAGTCGCAAGGAGGTCATCTTGTCTGACTCGAAGTCATTCCAGCGGCTCAGCAAAACTATAATCGAAAGAATTCTAGTCATAGCTTTTGGGTCGTTGTTGTTTAATCCCAGTTCAACCTTGGTCGAGTAAGCTCATGATCAGAGGCACATCAGCTCAGGCCATACCTATTTTGTTGAGACGCTAGGACTATTAATTATAATTTAACCTTTAAGTCGAAGAGTTTGATTTGGGGAAGATCTGAATACGAAATTTAACTTGTCGAGTGATGTCATCAGCATTAGCAAGCCAAAAAAAAAATTATAGTAGCTAGTGTTAGCATATTTAAGGCATGGAACTGTCCATATCTCTAACTCTTCTTCATTCCCAGATAAATTAATGCTTTTTCTGGTACTTATTGGTTATTTCACCCCCATTAGAAAACTGGGTTATCTCCCCAAGTTCTTTGAGAAGTATTGGGTCTTTTGGTTATCTCCCTCATCTTAAAAAATTGTTTAACCTTCAATAAAACAAAAACTTTAAAAAAAATAAAAGTGAAATGAAACATCTTATTGAATTTCTTTTACTCTTTTACTTGTTTCAGTCATTTGACTGTGGCCATGCTGGAGCACCACCTTTTAGTCGAGCTAATCGAC
>JAOPJW010003905.1:156518930-156529043 GCA_027122535.1 Octopus maya
TAATCTGTTAGAAGCCTGTACTAAAAATGCTATTGTTCACAAAATGTGACACAAAAATATAAAAGTAAATGCATAGTAAACTGTGTGAATGTCATCATAGAATCTCTTCAACCAGGTTTATAGGACTCAGATGCACAAAGACATCAGGTACAAGTTCTACACAATTAGAAGAGGGTAGTTCATGTCTAGCAAGAGGAAACTGTGCAATTATGTAAATATCTGGCCTCCTGAGAGGTGTCATCAGTTGGAGAAACCACCAGGCAGTTCGACAGTACCAAAAACTTATTACAGACTGCCATCATAGATATTGGGCAACATAAGAGTGGATGGGAGACATCTTATTTTGGTTATGAAATCATTTCTATGGTTTCATTGGATGTCATCATTTAGGCTGCAGATTGCTTAATTGAATGACCTGTTTCCTTGATTTATTTAAGTTAAATATGTGTCCTGTTTTTCTGGGAATTATGTTACTTTGTCACTTTGGTGTCATTGTTTTCCCTTGTGCTTTGTTTTGTTCTCGGTTGCTTGGTGCACACTGTGCAGGAGTGATTAGCACCCATGAAAGGAAGTTCATAAATTGGTTGGACAACTTACTAAAAAAAAATTAGGCAGTTTTTGTTAATTAGGTGGCCTAATTACTGATAGAGCGACTCCAGTGAAAGTGTTGTAGCTAGAATAAGATATAAATGCATGACATTCAGGGAGCTTTTGTCTCTGCTAGCAACCAGGATGGCTTCCATGTGGTTGAGTAACCTGCTTAAAATAGCAGCTAAATAGCCGAAAAATTTCACTTTGCCATTTTTACAAAGGTGAGATTATACTTGATAATGTAACACTAGATACACAGTAACTGAAAAAATACCAAATGTTCATAGCTGGAACAGCTTGTATCAAATGCCTGCTTGATCAGAGCTGACTTGAAGATGAATACATTAAAGGCAAGGACCTAAATTACTTTAACCTGGTTGGACTATATTCAACCTTGTAGGGGACAATGAACCCATGTTTGAACTTGTGATCCAATCTAGGTCCCTATGGAGCTGGTCATTGTCCACTCAGACTGAAGCTGTAATTTAGTTCCTAGCCCTTAATATGATACAAAGAACTGAGTTTTTGTACCAACTTGAAATGAAAATAAAATTTTACCAAGTTCAACATGTCATTGCTAAGAAAGCTGAATGAGTGGTGTTGGATTCTATGGTAAGTAATGCTTAGGAAAAGTAGCTTTCCTAAGTATTCTTAATGTAAATGGACAACATTGAGTTTCAGATCAGCCTCGATCAAACAAACCAAAATTGTTCCAGAAACTTGTGATACTTGTGTAGATAATCAAGTGTTGCTAACTACCATTGCTAATGCAGAGAACCTGAGAAGCCTGCAACTAAAAATACTACTGTTCACAAAATGTGGCACAAAATATATATAAATAAATGTATAATATATTGAGTGAGCATCATTACAAAAACTCTTTGGCCAGGTACTAGGACACAACAAGTTCAATTTTTAAAAATTATACTAACACCTCAACACATTCTATCACTTCACCCACCCCACCTCAAAAATGGTACGGTGTTCCCAACAATTAATCTGATAATCAAGTGGTGAAAGTATTTGTATAGACATTATATGGACATCAATATTAATTCTAAATAAAATATTGAAAACTTTTCAATCTATCACTACATGCTCAAATTCCTTCTGAACTTTAAGACACCAAGGATATTATGTCAGATATCTGTCAGACACCAAGGATATTATGTCAGATATCTGTCAGACACTAAGGATATTATGAATCGTCCTTGGTATAATTGACCATGTAAGTTTACATTGTTAGTTGCTATTCCAAAATTTCCAGTCATTAACTCTTGCAGTGCAGTTCACTAAAACAAGTTTGATTGTACCAAATTAATATATAGGTCACTAGATATATAGCCCTAACGTGATACTAACATCCAAATATCAACAAGATATTGTATTATTCTATATTTTTGAGAGAGGAATTATGTACATTATTTACAATGGATGTGTAAGGGCCGTGCAATGTGAGGTGACGAGAATGGCTCTTTCATACCACACCACACATCCGTTACAATGAAGGGAAAATGAATGGAACCTTTAAATGCCAGATAGGAAAAGACAACCGTATAAGAATGATTAAGAAAACATTGATATGTTAACATGTGTGTCTGTGTATGCATCATGTATACAGAATAATAGACAACCATCATGAGAACAAAATGTATGTGTGCGTGTAGGCATAGATATATGTACGTGTTAAGAACATATAAGGATGGCAATGAATAAGACAGTAAAAGAGTCCATGAGCCATGGAAGTGAGAAGTAAGTTCATAGACACAAGAAAGATAATACTAGTTCATAGTCATTAGTACACTGTAGCTGAAATACTGTATCAAGAAGTCGCAGCCATGATGCTGAGCCAGTTACAGGTACATGTCATACGTGAAGTCATGGCTGTGATGTTGCTGCCTAGGTCACTTGTACAGGAGTTTGTACAAGTTGTATATCTGCTGTTGATCCGTGGTAAAGTAGTTCATGAACAGTGGACTGTTGGAACCTGGGTGAGTTGCCTGCTGAGCTGTATACGTAGAGAGACATTGATGACATTAAGGACATGATGGTGGCGATGAAGAAGGAGGTTGCAGTATTGCTGTTGGACGAAGTTGGTAAGTCTCAACATAGCTGCTGTGGTGGTGGTGTTTTCACTGGAACTGGCTGTGTCTTCGTGGTCAGTGACTAGACCTTAAAAGGTCTGGAACCAAAGACCTAGAAATGAGGAACAGCTGAGTTTTTATAAGGAGCTGTAGGGTCAAACAGGGCAGTAAACAGACTGTTCTGTGTGATACTATTTAGAACCTCTGACTGGTTATACACAGTAAGTTGGCGTGACCAAGTAAGAGACAAATTGCACCAATACCAACCAATCAGAGTAGTGGACACAACAGGGTCCAACTAGCGGCCAAAGGCTAGCTATTCCGTTACGTTCGAATGCATGAGTATATAATAAAGGGAGAGAGGAATTTCACCTGAGTCAATGCTACTGATAGATTGGTGTCCTCACCTTGCTTGTTGTTACTACAACATTTCAGCTAATGCTCTCTCCAGCTCTCAAGTGTTCTGTTGGATTTTTGAACCAAACCCTTTATTTGACTAATGGGGTACTCTGTTCTCATTCCAAAAATAACTTTTTGCTGATGTTATTTTTTGTTGATATCATTTTCCCAAGTCTCTGCCTGGGATTGAACTCAGAATCCAAGGGTTAGAAGCCCACGCCCTTATCCACTATACTAGGCATATAGTGTGGTGGATAAGAGCACAGGCTACTAACCCTCTAACCAGGTAACCATATATCTCCTCCACAGCAGGCTATCTGTTTCTGTTTCTCTGTCACACTCTATCCTTTCATCATCTGACACAAGATCACCTTCTCCAATTCCCCTTCCCCTCTCAAAGGATCTTTGTCTTGCAAGTTACTTGGTGACCGTGCCAGTGCTGGTACCATGTAAAAAACATCCAGTCCACACTGTTGAGAGGTTGACATTTGGAAAGGGCATCCAGCTGTAAAAACCATACCAAAACAAACAGTGAAGCATAGTGCAGTCTGCTGGCTAGCCAGCTCTTGTCAAACCATCTAACCCATACCAGCATGGAAAGCAGACGTTAAATGATGATGATTCTACTAGAAAAAGTTAGGTAAGGATGATTAAAAGATATTTTTCTTTCCCACTGGTGATTCTGGATACAACATATGATTCTTTGAAATTTCCTTGTCTCAGATGGATGGATAGACAGACATATAGATGAACGGATGGGCAGATGGACAGTCGGATGGCTGGATAGACAGGTTGAACAGATGGGTGGATGGACGGATGGAGGAATGGACAGATGAGCAGAGAATGCATAAGATTCTGAGATCCCTTTATTCAACTTCTCTTGTGTTGGTGCCATTAAAAATGCACCCAGTACACCCTGCAAAATGGTTAGCAATAGGAAGGGCATCCAACTGTAGAACCAAACTAAATGACATGTGCAAGCATCACTCTATGGATGTAGCTGCTCCTAATAGGAGATGACCTGGACCATGATGACCTGTCCAATCCCTGCCAGTACAGATGATGTAAAAACAATGTTGTTGATGATGATATATCATCATCATTTTACATCTGTTTTCCATGATAGCATGGATTAGACAAGTCACTGCTGCTCCATTAGATGGGCCGACAATCTGTTCAATATACAAGCGGGGGTTAACTTTACCTTTCATCTTTCTTTGGGACAGTACCAAAATAAGTACTAATCCAGGACAGTGAATTTGTTGAACTGTGTTGAGCAAGATCCCTCGTGCTATTTATTCTAGCCCTTTGCATTCTGACAGTAATGTCTATGATGATACTAGTGACAAATTGTAGTGGTGGTAAGGTGGCAACCTTACTCATAGATAACACCAGTGGTATGGAAGAGGAAGATGTCCATGCATGGGCATCCACCCCCATACATCTTAGCCCAGCTGGCACATACAGATGCAGAAACAAGGTCTGTTTTAATTGATGGAGGTCCTACCATATCAGATAGCATAAAAAAATATAGTCATATTAGACACACCAGTTGCAGCAGTGCATATTCAGGTACAAAAGGAATTTCTAGTGCATTAAAGCTTATGAGAAGCCCAACGTCACATCTAAGATCTGGGGTGGTTTTTTTTCTTTTTGAGACTTTCTTTGGTAAAAAAAATGCGTGTCTAGTATACCATGCAGTACAATAAATAGAAAGATAGATAGAAATGATTATCTTTATGGAAAAACTTGAATTTTTTATTTTTAAATTTTGCTACTGTGCTTCAAATACTCAATGAAAGTTGCATTCATTCAAGTTTTTTTCAATTATACAAGGCTACTACATCTCTCTTATATAATCTGCACTTAGCTTTAATATTTGCATTCTACCATGAAGCTTTTAGACATAATCAGAGCCATAGAAAACTTATTCGTCCAAAGAAACCAAGATAATCAAATATGTCACCCATCCTACAATATATGTATTGTATAAAATCAGTTACTTTTTATCCCCAATCTAATTGGTTTCCACTTACAGCTAGGTAACTTGGCTATTGAAAAGTAAGTGTTGAAGTTATGCATTCAAACTGTAACAATCCAGCTTATTATTGTCTACTACACTACTGAAGCTATCGTCCATGGCTTTCATTTATTTATATATATTTGTGTCAACTGGAGCTCACTGCAAACAGTAAACAGTTTCACAGTCATCATTCACGCACATACACACATATATGAATGAAAGTCATGTTTGTGTGTGTGTTTGTGTATACATGTATATTTATGTATGTATACATACAGGGTGTGATGGGTAAACTGTTGCCATCTTATATTTTTGATTTCATGCATGCACATTGTTTGTTTTTGATTTTGTTGACCACCCAGTATAATAGGGTCATTTGGGCACCATCTGTGAGGAAAACAGCACCATGACGCAATTCACTCTGCCAGAAAATTGGAAATGCCATGCTGTACTGCTTGACATTCACACCAGAAGCTCCAATATGAACATTTCAGAGTGTTTGAGTGTCAATCTGAGGACAGTGCAGAGGATTCGTAAAGAGTTGAATGGGTCTAATGGTAATTACGAAGGTACAGCAGCCCAGAAAACTCAATCTGATCTTCTGATCACAAAAGTACTCTTGAATTTGTTGGTGAGATCCAGGCTATGTTTGACAACGATCCCTCCAAGTCAATCAGGTCTATCGCCAGGGACATGGGAGTGTCTGAGTTTCTTATCAGGCAGATAGTGCATGAAGATAATTGGTATTCTTCTTACAAGATTAGAAAGGGCCAACTTTTATCTCAAGCCATCAAGGACAAGAGGAAAGACTGTGCTATGAATTTTTTGAATAAACTCAAGCATCCCCTCCAACTGAACATGCTTTGATTTTCCTCAGACAAGAAAATTTTCAGCCAGGATCAGATGGTGAACACACAGAACAACTGCTGGCTTGCTGTGTTCCTGAAACATGTACCAAGACTATTAATAATCAAACATCCAGTTAACATCATGGTGTTTGGAGTGATCACTAGTGATGGCAATGTTATGCCTCCATTCATCTTCTTACACAGCCTCAGACTCAACACAGAAGCCTACATCAAGTGCCTGAAGATATATGTATCTTTTTTTCATCTTTCACCTTTTATTTGTTTCAGTTATTAGACTGTGGCCATGCTGGGGCACCACCTTGAAGAATTGTTAGTTGAATGAATTGACCCCAGTGTTATTATTTTTAATCTGGCACCTTTTCTATTGGTCTGTTTTACCAAACAGCTAAGTCGTCAAGCAGTGGTGAGGGACAAACACACACACATGTGTATATATATAAACAACTGGCTTCTTTCAATTTCCGTCAAGCAAATGCACTCACAAGGCTTTGGTCAGGCAGTAGAAAACACTTGCCCATGGTACCATTTTTTTTTTTGTTTGTTTGTTTGTTTGTACTGATATCAGCCATGCTGGGTCACTGTGATTGGTTTTTATTTCGCACTTCTTGACTTTTTTTTGGAACTGTCCCAGGTGGAGTAGCAAGCTTGACAGAGCTGCATTTTTTGTGTTTCCTGCTGCAATGCAGGTTTCTCAGGTACCTCAGATAAAAATTTGTCTGAATGTTTTTTGAAAACATCCACATCTACAACAGGCAGATCTCAAAGGTTGTTTAGTAGAGTGTTGAAAAGTTGTGGGCCTTCAAAACTTAAGCTGTTACAGTTCTGTGTTCTTACACTAGATGGAGAGGATGGGATCTTTGGTACAATGCAGTGGCACCCAGTTCAGTAGTTGGTATGGTTTTCAATCCCAAAATTGGGAGCTGGCCATCAATGATCTTCCATATATATATATACATATCACTGCATATCTTTCACATTTTCTCTTTAGGGAGTAGAACTTCAGTTCTTTTAGCCTCTCCCAGCAGTCAATCTTCTCTGTGCTGCAGCATTGGATGGTCTCAAGTTCCACACCTAATTTGGCATTTTGTTGTGACCACAGTGGGAAGCAGTAATACAGACAGCTGAGAACAAATGTTCTCCATAGGAGTAGAATAGTCTCCTTCTTCCTGGTTCTGAATGGTCTCAGTACCCAACCAGCCACTTGCCAGCAGTGTTGCTATCTTAGTAATATGCACATAGAATGATGCATCATTGCTCACATGGATTCACAGGTCAGGCATCAATTCTGACTCTAGGATTGCACTAGACAGGATAGGTGGAGCTCTTCAGTCTTGTAAGGCAACTCACCTGTAAAACCAATGCAAAACCTACAGCTTGCTGGTCACCACAGCCATCTTACCCTGCTAAGCTGCTGTGGTCAAATCTCCAAGAGTGGGATCAGATTGCATGAGGGTTGAAAAGGTTTTGAGAGTTCCATAAGTTCTTGTGTGTCTTTCTGATACAGGACTTCATCAATTTACCAATGCAGCTCATGAAACTAACTGGATGGAGTAACTGACAGGAGATATGTGGTGGTTGCCTCTTTGGAACAGAGGAATAATACTGGCAATTTTCCAATGTTCTGAGGTAATGTAATTATTAAGATAGAATTGGAAGAGGAGTGAAAGCTGGTGCCATAGAAAGAGGTCACTGTGTCTGAAAAGCAGGTAAGTTACACCATCAAAGTCAGACAAAGTATAGTTGTGTATATCCTTGAGGTGACATTACAGCACTCCAGGAGTAAATTCAAGAGATGTTATGGAATCTGGTGTCCTTTTCAACATTGAAAATGCCAGCATAGCATTTGGCAATAAGTTTTATGCATTCTTTGGAGTTGTCAGTAATCTGACTTGCTTAGCAGTTATGGAGAGGCATGATTAGAGAGAGAAGACTCAGTTTTGATTATACATTATTTCCAGAACACATTACTATCTGGGCTGGTTGTTAAGCATGGCTCAAATTTACTTTCTTTATGGTTATTTGTTTGGTATAGTGAAATGCTCAGTTGCACCTATTATCTTCTGCTCTATGCAATCTGTATTCACATTCAACTCTCTTTCAATATAATGAACTATAGCCTTGTGCTGAAGTTAGAAAACATTATTATTAGGTTAGACGACATTACTATTAGGACTGAATGGCAGAATTGGCAGAGTGCTGAACGAAAATACCCTGTAGTATTTTGTTACACCTCTGTACATTCTGAGTTCAAAGGTTATTTTTGTTTTTTCTTTTTTCCATGATGGAATAAAACAAGTGTCTGCCAAGTACTGGGGTTAATCAGTCAGTTAACACAAAGGAGTTGTGGATTGGCAATTAGAACAGCAGATTGGCAGACTCATTTGTGCATCAAACAAAATGGCTTGTAGTACTTGTTTCAGCTCTTTATGTTCTAAGTTCAAATCCTACTGTGGTCAGTCATGTTGTTCATCAAGTGCTGGGGTTGATTTAATCGACTCATTATTTCCTTCAAGCTTCTGGCCTGGTTCCTATGTTAGAAACTATTAATAGAATCTAGTTAGTTACGAAATAGCTTTTTCCGTTTCTAATTTGGCAAGCATTAACAACAAAAGAGGAGGATGGGCAATGTGGTGGGAGAAATTTGTAAATAATTGTTTCCTCATTTTGATTTATTTGTAATACAACAGCATTCTAAATATTCTGGGCATTTTGGAAATAAGATTATTTTTAGGAATATATCTGCTATCAGACAACTTTTCTTATGATGTCTCTGGCACATGGAAATCTTGAAATTGTAAAGAATGCTGACCTGCAACAGATATAAGATGAAACTTATTTTTGGTTCTAGATTGTATTGTTATTCTTAGAAACAGATGAGTTAAATACTCTCCCACAAAGCTTGTTTTTATATTTCATTCTTTGGAAAAACTGTTTATTTGATATTTAAAAATACTTGTTTATTCATTTCATGATTTCTAATTTCAGTACTAAAAGGTCACACATTTTGGGATATAGTTGATTAAATTTTGGTCAAACGCTTTTCTTCTCCTGGATAGGCAAAGTTTACCATGATGGGATTCAAACTCAGAATGTGAATGTATATAGCCAAAAAAAAACTACCAGACATTTTGAATGATGCTCCACTGATTCTGACACCAATAGCCTTTCTTGTAAGCTATAATTTAAGGTGATATTCAGCCCAAAGTCTGTCATGAAGACCAAAATCTATCATCAAAGACATTCCAACCTAGACTTAAAAGCAAAATTTTGGCAGTTTATTCTGAACACTTAAGTGTTGAAACTTATTAAATTAAAGACTAGGCCTAGCCAACTTGAATTATATTGTGGGCCAATTTAATCACAGAAAGTTTTTGGAGGACTACTTGTATACTGACAGAATTGAAAACATTCTGCTTTCTCATGCTATTATTACAGTAATGAATGAATGATCGTTGATTCAACATGAAATATTATTGTTGCAAAAACAGTAGTATCTTTCTTTTTTATTTTTCATTACAATCTTTAATTTTTGATAAAATTTTTTAAATGTTTATTTAAATAAACCCATTTCAAGAAAGTATCAAGTGAGCCGCAAGAGAAATGTCTGTGGGATGCATGCAGCTCGCAGGCCTCAGGTTGGCCAGCTCTGTCCTAGACTATAGCTTTAAAACAAATGACATGAAGTTACACACCAACGCACCCCAACTTCTGGTTCACAAACTTTCTGTCTTCTCACTCTACTTTTTCTATCCCTACCACAAAGGTCTTTGCATTTTGAAAACTAGCTGGTCTTGTACTGTTTCCGTTCAGGCATTCCCAACTCACACATATTGTGTCTTCTTATCACACATATTGTCACACATATTGTCTTTTCATTCGAGGCTCGCACTTGCCACTTCACCCAATCTTACTTTCCCAAATGGTGGCTCTTTCACATTCCCATCTTTCAACTATCAACATGCAGACTGTGTCAATATCAATGATCTTGGAAGCCACAAAGGCTACAGGTACAGTCATCATTTATAAACCAAATACCAAATAGTAGAATTCGATAGATGGAAACTGTTCAGAAGCCTTGTGTGTGTGTGTGTGTGTGGGTGTGTGTGTGTGTGTGTGTGTGTGTGTGTGTGTGTGTGTGTGTGTGTGT
>JAOPJW010003905.1:156588432-156601616 GCA_027122535.1 Octopus maya
TTTCCGTCTACCAAATCCACTCACAAGGCTTTGGTTGGCCCAAGGCTATAGTAGAAGACACTTGCCCAAGATGCCACACAGCGGGACTGAACCCGGAACCATGTGGTTGGTAAGCAAGCTACATACCACACAGCCACTCCTACGCCTATGTTTGCAATGAATTGTTTCATAGAAATGCTCAGTTATTACTGTTTGGTCTTTAAACTTTTTCATACTGATGTATTTTGTGTGGTAAGTTTAAATAAAAACTTTTTCTAAAGTCAGAAATTTAGAAATTTATGCACAGGTTTGACTGTGTGTTAAGAAGCATGCTTGCTAACCACATTGTTGTGAGTTCAGTCCCACTGTGTGGCACCTTGGGCAAGTGTCTTCTATTATAGCCTCATGCCAACCAAAGCCTTGTGAGTGGATTTGGTAGATGGAAACTGAAAGAAGCTTGTCATGTGTGTGTGTGTGTGTATGCGTGTGCATGTATATATGTATGTGTGCCTTTGCGTTTGTCCCTCCGTTACTGCTTGATAGTCTGTGTTGGTGTGTTTATGTCCCCGTAACCTAGTGGTTTTGCAAAAGAGCCCAATAGAATAAGTACTAGGCTTTTAAAAAAGTCCTGGGGTTGATTTGTTCAACTAAAATCCTTCAAGATGGTGCCCCAGCATGGCCACAGTCAAATAACTGAAACAAGTAAAAGAATAAAAGAATAAAATTGTTGCTTAACATGTTTCATTAATCATACTTGTATATAACAAAATTATTAACATGTTTTCAAGACATTTAGTATACATTTTCTGATGTCTAACATCATATTTTTAAATTCAGTAGTGCACTTAGATCCTCTTTGCAATGCAGCATTTGTGCAGGTCTCAGCTATAATACACTAACTAGTACCAGTTAGCCAACCAGCCAGCCAGTCAGCCAACCAGCCAGCCAGTTAGCCAACCAGCTAGCCAGATGGAAGCTGGATCTCATGGAAGTATTCTTCTACTTTCAATTCTTCATTGTTAATGTTCTATTTGCTTACATAGCTTTCAGCTTGAACACACTAACCAATTAGCTATACTGTTGGAGATATTCATCATGTATATACATATATATAAGTACACATATATCAGTACAAGTGAAGAAGCTTGCTTTCCCAACCAAGTGGTCTTGGGATCAGCCCCACAACAGGGCACTTTGGGCAAGTGTCTTCTACTATATATAACTCTCAAGGTAACCTAAGCTTTGTGAGTGGATTTGGTAAGTGGAAACTGAAAGAAATCTGTTATGTGTGTGCATGTGTCTGTGTGTGCGTGTGTCTGTGTGTGTGTGCATGTGTCTGTGTGTGTGTGTGTGTGTGTGTGTGCGTGTGTATGTGTGTGCATGTGTGTCTGTGTGTCCATGAGTCTGTGTGTGTGTATTTGCTTATGTATGTGTTTGTGTGTATCCTTGTCTAGACATCATGTGATGGTTTTGAGCATCATTGTCAAGCAAACTAGGCTGTCCATTTCCAGTTTTCCGAAAGAAACATGTCTAGCTATGGTAAAATATTACTTTGCTGAGAAATAGGTGAAAGTTAGCAACAGGAAGAGCATCTAACCATAGAAAATTTACCTGAGTAAATTCCCTCTGACATATACAAGTATGGAAAAGTGAACATTAAGTGGTGGTGGTGTGGTGGTGTTACTGCTGTTGCTGCTGGTAATGATGATGATGACAATATATGTATATGTGTGTATGTCTGTGTCTGTGTGAATGTTTACATTCTATGTTCTAGTAAGAAAACTTTGACCCAAAAAGAGAGGTGTTATGATGATGTTCCCTAACAATAAATCATTCTCTACCTTTTAGCTTTGGCCAACTACTAGAATAAAGAAATACAAGCCCATACATATTTTAGGTGTAAGGGTTAGTAATAGGAAGAGCATCTTGTAAAACAATGCTTGAATAGCTATTCATCCAACCCATCCTAGTGTAGAAAAACAGACATAAAATGAATGAATGGAGAAATCATGTTCATTTTTTACCTTATTTAGAACAAAGTTATCAAGCTGGCTCCCCGAAGTTTCTGCTGTAAATAGTAAACTTATTCATACATCTGAATCACAAAAGTTTCAAGCTATGAAGTGACTATTTTTTGTGTTTATTCTAATTAATATCAGTTATTTTCTATGCTAACATAGCTTAGATATGCATAAATTTGGGAAAGGATTTATGTCAGGGGGCTATTTCTGTCATCAATGTTTACCTGTCTTTCAAGTAAAGGATTCTTTTTTGTATTCCAGCAGAATTCAAAAGTGTAAAGCAAGCAGGCAATTTGTTCACAGGAAACATCAACAAACATCACTGGTAGTAGCTAAACCACAAATTCAGCATCACTATTTGTAGCCATAGCACATTGTAGTTTTTGTAAATATTAACATAGGCACACAGGAAATGCACACAAACACACACACGCTCACAGAGTCATATATATGCACAAGGTATCTTTCAGTTTCTATGTACTAAATTCTCTCACAAAGCATTGATCCACTTAGAGCTATAGCAGAAGACACTTGCCCAAGAAGTTACACAGTGGAACAGGCATGGCTGTGTAGTAAGAGACTCGCTTCCCAACCACACGGTTCTGGCTTCAGTGTGTGTTTGCTTAACGCTTTTGTTACCAAGTGGCCAGAAACTACCCTCTGAGCAGGTATCACCAAGCTTTTGGCAAAATTTGATGCGGATTCTTTGCTCAGCTTTCTCTGTCATGGTCAATGCGACAATCACATGTAACACACCTTCCTTCCAAGCACTGCTGTAAACAGTGGAAGGTAGCTAGAATGTTAAAACTTAGTGCACATGCACAGCAGAATTCAAGGTCAATCTTTGCCAAGTGGCTTCACTCTGCATGTTTTAGCTTCGTTACTATGGCAACAGTCCGGATACTTATTGATCAGGATTGTTGGTAATTTTTTTCCTCCGTCTTCCTTTTCTCTTGAACTTTCCTCTGTCTCCTGTCTCTGAAGAAGAGTTTTGCTTGAAACGCAAAACTACCTTTCTTTCCTTCTCTGAGCATCTGCTAATACTCTGCATGTACCACGTCCTCATGTTGTTGTTTTTTCTTGTGTTTTTCCTTTGTTTTTTTTTTGTGGTGGGGGAATTAACTATGTGTGTGTGTGTATATGAAGACTGTAATATGTATAGATAGTGCTCTAATGTTTTAGAGTGTGCCTCTTCTTTCGATATTATTAAATTAAATTAAATTATTAAACCTCAGCTGCTTTAATAATTGATATGATTCCCATCTCTATCACACATAGATAGGAATAGATAAGCATGAAACTCATAAATCCAACTTCTCTATTCTTTTTTTAAGTTCCTATTATAATTTTTTTCTCTGCACTGATGAGTACTATGATATTTGCAAATTCAAATAATAATTTATATCTATGTATGAAACAATTGTATGCACAAATAAACTTCTTACAACTTTTTCACATCTTATATCCTCCATTTTTGACAAATATGATTGGATTTGTAGAACTTCATTCCATAAATTAATCATACACTTAATATTCTAATACTACATTTCATATCTTTGCCAATTTACACCATTAAACTCTCAGCAAAGTATGAAGAATCAACGTTAGAAATCTTTCTCTCTATATATATTTATCTTATTTTTAGTATATATTTTCTTCATTTTTAGTATATATTTATATATTTTTAGTATTTTTTTTTTTTATCCGAAAGCCCTGTGGCGATGGGAAGGTGGTGAAGCATGCAGACCTGACGGATTGGAAGCATGTAGTCAGCGACCTGCACGTAGAGGGCCCATGCTAGATATATAGTCGTCTCCTTGTCGCCCAAGACAGTGGTAGGATTCGGTTGCTGCATGGGTGTCTGAGCAGCTCTATTTGGAGAGGGTACTGCTCACCCAGAGGCCGGGGAGGTTCTAGAAAAAGTGAACCAAAAATTGCCTGTCTTTCCATATCTGGTCAGTTTAGTGTGACTGATGGATGTCCACCCTGCACTCGAAAAACAAAGAGTCATTTATTTATAAAATCTGGACAGAACTTAAACATTTCATGCTGGAATGTGCACACTCTGTTGGACAACAAGAGTGATTGTAGGCCTGAAAGATGCACTGCACTTGTTGCTCGTGAGCTGAACCGTTATAACATTGATATAGCTGCACTCTCAGAGACTCGTTGAAAAGTCAATAAGATAAAAAATTAATGAAAAGTCAGTGCAGACCCTTATTTTATTATTTTTTTTCTTTACATAGACAGTTGGTGATGCCCATTCTGAATAATCTATTTTTTCTATTACTCCAATATTTTTGAGTCTGTCCAATTCCCTGTCTACTTGGTTCAATGCCATGAAAGGTACAGCTCACTTTGGTTTAAATACCAGAAAAGCTTTTTCTTTTACTTCAAATTTTGCTTTTGTCTTAGTGCACCTACCTAAGACTTCTAAAAAAACATCAGATAACATCTTTTTTGACATCTTATTTGAATTTTCCAATGCCTTATTTGAACTGACATACAAACCATTTACATTATTACAGAAGGTATTTATGGGTAGGTCCCATAAATCAAATATTAGCATCCACTCTGTAACCAAACAGGTTTATAGCATTTTCTGATACGAAAACTTTAGTTTTCAGTATCTTCCCATGAAATGTCACTTCCATTGTCATTTTTCCTAAAAATCATACTTGCTTTCTTGAAATATCACCTGCAATTTTTGATGTTTTCTTGAAAGTAGGCCTTCCAATCTTTTTCCATGTATCAATGTTTATTATCGAGATATCACTTCCTGCATCTAATTGCAATTTTGTGTTTATGTTATTTACTTTTACAGATACAAATTTTCTTTTTTGTACCTCACTTTCTATTTTTGTTGAAAACACTTTTTTACTTGCATTTTCATTTGACTTTTTTTTATTTAACCAACAATGTGAATTCTTATGTCCTGTTTTGCCACAACCATTTTTTATTTTTAAAAGGACAGTCCCTTTTAAAATGTATTTTGCCACACCCATAGCACAGTTTGGGTCTTAGTTGTTTTATTTTCTTCTTGTTTGTTATAGATCAACATGCCTGTATATTTACATCGTCCCTTTCAATTTTTTCTGTCTTTTGTTGTAGATTAATTATCCTTTGGTATTCTTCTGCCACTGTTTGTAAAGTTAATTTAGTGTCTTGCTCTAATTTTGTTAATATTTGAGCTTGTATTTTCCCCATCTTTTCTTGCAGTTAATCCCTTTGTGAAGATTAAAGATTTGAACATGTCTGGAATCAACTTGCTTAGCTTGAGTTTTTCACATTTTTTATTTAAGATACTTGCATATGTAACAAAGTCATCTGTTTCATTCTTTTTCAAATTCAGGCATTCCCAGCAAATGTTTAATGAACTCCTTTCACTGAATATCTCTACTAGTAGGCTAACTGTTTCCTTGAAAGAAATTTCTGGCCATTTCCTTGGCAAGATGAAATTACAATATTTTTTGTGTTCTGCTGGTGCTAATTTTTGTAAAAGAAGCCTTACCTTCTTTTCATCTGTCCAACTTTTACATTCTTCCTTAAATGTTTCCTCATACCTTCTAAAGTATGCCAAAAATGTAATCCCTTCTTCAGGATTATAAACAAATTCCTCAATCGAATTAGCGACTCCATCCACTGAAAATGAACCTGATGTGTTTTTCGACTGCAGCAATACTTCTAACAACTGCTGAGTTTGTTGTTGTTGTTCTTGTTGCTATTTTTGTCATTCTTGTTGCTGTTTTTGTTGTTCTTGTTGCTGCTATAGAAGTTGCTGTTGCAACTATTGTTGTTGCTGTATCACAGAGGCTAACAGTTCTTCCATGCTAAGAACTCTGAATGTCTTACTATTTTGAAGTGGGTGGTTTTATATTACTTTTGCTTGTGCGAAATTCAAAACCTTGCCTTCACTTTTGTGAAGTGCGTTAAGTAAGAATCCTTGTCACGACTTTTGCATGTAGTCCGAATCCTTGTCGCCACTGTTATGATGTTTTAATGTTGTTGCAGACTTATTGTATATTCATTCACCAATTGTTCAAATCATCAAATGTTCATGAAAGTCACAAGCGTTTGCAGAAATCAAAAACTCAAATCATCAACACGTGATCCAACGATATCTCTTCTTAATAGCTTCTATGACTCTCTCTATAATATATGGCTGCACATACGACACTGTTATTACTTTATTGGGCACATAGGCCCAAACACAGAGGTAACGGCACAAGGACAGACAGAACAATACAAGTGGGGACAAAAAACATGAAACAGATGAATGAAAATGGATTACAAATAAATGAAGGTGCAATGGCTACTCGAACCCCACTCTTGAGTAGTACTGTTTAACTCTTTATCAAAGTTCTTAAATCCTTTTTTTTTTCTTTCATAATATCATGTGTGTAGTCTCTCCAAAAATATTAAAAACTTACTTGCATTTTACCAGTTTATATATGGTTTCAACTCATCAAAGTTCATGACTGGAAGTAGGTCATCATATACCACCTCGACTCCTAATGGGTCTATGCTGGTCCCGAACCATTCCTTTAATTTAGCATATCTTTCCTTGTCTTTTAATATACATTTTGTGTTTTCTGTATTTTCCTCAGCAATTTCACTCTAATCACCGATTTGAACTTGGTGATTTTTCATTCAATAGCCGTACTTTTTGTGTATGTCACCACATGCGCTTTGTTTTTACGGGGCCTTTTGAGTGACTGTGTGTTATGCCTTTCTGTGTCTATTTGTCTCCAAGGTGAACTCGGACTATCTGGGGCGGTTTCCTTTTTTCCTTTTGTTGGTGTTACTGGTGTTAATATATGCTGTGTGAGTGTGTCTTGTGTATTGTGTGTTTGCTGTACAATGTCTTCTGTTTTACTATTCTTCCTTTTCTTTTTGGGGCTTTTTGGGGGTGTATTTACTATTTCCTTTTTCTTTCTTTTGGGTATTTCTGTAAATCCCTCTTCTTCTGTGTCTTTCATACACTTCTCCTGGGCTGGGCTTGTCATTTCAGTACTGCAACTTAGTTTTCTCTGGTTTCATTGTTTATCTGGGGGCACTTTATTCTGATGTGCATATTTTTTCAACAGTGGTAGCATGTTGGAGGTCTTTCTTCTACCACTACTCTCAGCCTTATGTCCTTAGGCAGTAACACCTCTTCTTCTATTTTGTTCAGGTCTTGCTAGGTGACCTGGATGACCATTTTCAGGCCCTAAACCTACACCAATTCATTTTCTTTGTTCTTACCACTTTTAATATCTTTACGTATTTGTGGGTTCCATGCATCACGGCTGCCACCATTCATGCTTCTTCACTTTCTGGTGGTACCCTGCCTATCCTAATTCTTGCAACCCTTTTGCCACAGTAGGTCAGTAGGAGTATGGGCTTGAACTGGTTCACAATTTATTTTTTCCTAGTCTCTTCACAACAAAATGGGGGAAATAAACAAACAAAAAACACAAGCCTACAGGCAATATAGCAACAGTATTCAACAAAATACAACTTAAATCATAAGCACATCCACATGGGAGAACCTTCAACAAAAGATAACATGACTTATCTGCAACAGGAATCACAAATGATTTAACAGCAACAAATTTTGGTATATATGACACTGTTCTGATATTTCCAGTAATCATGTGCATTTATACATTTCTGAACCATTTATTTATCCTTTCACAGGGGTGTTCAGATTCCACCACAACACAAGGTGACCAAGTTAGTTGTGGATGTGGATGCTCTGAGAGAATAGCTATGAGAATAAGATTTCACTGGTCAAAGTTCAGAGAGTCCCAACTCCTTCTGGCAACAAAGGGCCTCTCTCTCAGAGTGAAATGCAGATTGTTTGATGCCTGTGTGCAAAAAGCTATGCTACACGACAGCGAAACATGGGCTGTGACAGCCAAGGATATGCATAGGGCTGAAAGAAATGAAGTCAGTATGCCTCACTGAATGTGCAATGTCAGTGTGTATGTTTGACAGAGTGTAAGCATCTTGAGAGAAAAGTTGGGCATAAGAGGCATCAGATGCAGTGTGCAAGAGAGATGCATGCACTGGTATGGTTATGTGATGTGTATGGATGAAGACAGCTGTGTAAAGAAAAGTCGATCTCTAAATGTGGAGGGAACCTGTGGTAGAGGTAGACCCAGAAAGACATGAAATGAAGTGCTGAAGCATGATCTTTGAACTTTGAGCCTCACAGTGGCAATGACTGGTGACCAAGACCTTTGGTGATGTGCTGTGCTTAAGAGGACTTGTCAAGTCAAATGCACCCACGCTGGTGGCATGTTAAGAAAACCTTTTGAGCATTGGGCTTCATGGAGGCAAAGTGTCTGAGTTCCTTTTGAGTGTTGGGCCTCACAGAGGTAAAGTAGCTAAGTTCCCTTCAAGTATTGGGTGCCATGTAAATATACCCATGACAGTGCTGTGTAAAAGCACCCAGTATACTTTGTAAAGTGGTTGGTATTTGGAAGAGCATCCAACCATAGAAACCATGACAAAACATATGAGAGCCTGGGCAGCTCTTCAGCTGACCAGCTCCTATCAAGCTGTCCAACCTATGCCAGCATGGAAAACAGTCGTTAACTGCTGCTGCTGCTGCTGCTGCTGATGATGATGTATGTGTGTGTGTGTGCGTGTGTGTGTGTGTATGAGTGTGTGTACACAAGTAAGCACATAAATGCAATACAAGGTGGAAAAAAATAGTACTCAAATACTCGAGGACAAGTATTGCTCACAACTATCCAATGAATGAGAATGTGAAGCTCTGAGTAACAGTTTTGTGATAGTTTTGCAGCTAGGTGCAGGAGTGGCTGTGTGGTAAGTAGCTTGGAGGTCATCTCAGACACGGATCTTTTCAAGGTAATAAGCTTCTTCCCAGAAGTGGCCTGGCACTATCAGAGTGCTTAAGTGACACTTTGAGCTTGGTTGGGTGCCAGCAGGGCGGAAAATATTAGAAATTAAGAGGCTGAGTGCCTCATACTGAAAGGGCATATGGCCCATAAGAGAAATGTAAGAGGCCTAGTGTCTCATTTGTAAAGACATTGTGTTATTTTTGGTAAGAGGCTTAGTGCCTCATTGTAGAGACCTTGTGTCCAAATGGAACATTAGAAAGAAGTTTATTACCTCAAATTTTATGTTTTGTTAAAGAACAATGTTTTAGAGAAGCAGAGATTGGTGGGTGTCTTCTGCCTTCCCTCATTAATACCATTTTCTTTCATCATTCATCTCATTAATGTTATTGTCCAGCCTGCAGCTACTACTTCTATGTAATGCCTTCATGGCAAATTGAATGAAATAAAGCAGCTTGCTTACTACGCATGCGTTCGTTTATTTGCTTTGGTGATTTTGGACAAGTCAGACATGATTGTTTGTGCTTCTTGGCAGTGGTTTATCAGAGCATTTTCTCACTGTAGAGACAATGTATTTAGACCATAGCAGGCCTGAGTTGTCTTCAGCAGAGGAGGAGCTCATGAGGATGGTGAAAAAATGGATACAATTTTGGAAAAAAACAAAGAGTTTTGCTGAGGCTGCGGAGGTGAAGAGAAGGGAGGTGGACCTGGCTGGATTGAAGGAGCTGAGTAAGATGACACAGAAAGTGGGTGATGACATGAGGTTGTTACCCCCGAGAAGGATTATGGAAAATATGGAAAGACAATTACTTACAAGGTATACTCAGTGGAGAGTAGGAAGGTGGAACAGATGGAGATGGAAAAAATAGAAAAAGCATTGGAAAACTATCGAAGGAAATGACATTTATAACAAAAGGAAATAGATATGGGAGTGTGGTTGTCCAGTTTAGGACAGCAGAGGAGGCAAAGAGGTTGGTGAGTGCAACACTGAAAATGGAGGAAGTGGTACTTCTACCTATGTACCTTGGAAGAAAGACTTCTAAGGTCAGGGTAGAAGGAATTCCACCCGATATAGAAGTGGCTTGGGTTGCAGCAGATGTCCTTGTTGGAAGTGAGGAGGAAGTGGCTGTCCTCCAAGCCATGGAAATGGAGGACAGAGGATGGAGAGGAAAATCACTGGACCTCATTATATAGGCAGAGGAGAGGCAATTGGAGAGTTTAGCAGAGACGGTGATGTTGGGAGAGATTGTGTTAAGAGTGTGGGTGGAGGGCAGCATCCCATGATGTTTTAAATGTGGCCAAAAGGGCCACATTAGAGCGCACTGCCCTCTGCAGAGGAAAATAACAGAAGAAGCAGTTGTGGAGATGGAGGAGAAAATGGAAGAACAGATAGACGGAAGGAATAAGGAGGAAGAGTGGATAGTGACAGAGAGTAAAAGGAAGAACAGTGAGTAATGAGACCAACTCCATCCCACCCAAGACCACTCAGACTCACCCTTCCCATACAGACACCAGACCTACCCACCCCCTTTCCTCCCACAGAAAAAAGAAGAAAGAACAGACAACACAAAATTTACAAGACCCCCATCCCTCGGTGAAAAAGGTTAGGTGTATATGGAGGAGAGAGTGTTGTCACTTAGCGATGGGGAAAAAGGAAAGACTAGATTAAAGACTAAAGAGGACTCAGGACTCAAAGGTGGCAAGTGGTGTTACTCAGTGTGGGGTGAGTAACACACTTTTCATATTCTCATTTCTCAGTTATCATTCATGTACCATTTTAATATTTTGATTTTAATGTTTTTCGTGTTCATGTGTCATTCATAGAATCATATTTTTATTTTAATTGTTATGTGTCCCCACATGTGTTGTAGTGTCCCCCTCTATGTAATGCCTTTGTGGCAATTTAAAAGAAATAAAGAAGCTTGGTTCCGAATTTACACACAGAAACACTAATTAACATGAGATATTCGTTTTTCCTAAGTTGGTCATGTGGCGGAGTTCTGGAATAGTTCGAAAAGAAGCCCGTCGTATATATATTTGTGTGTGTGTATATATTTGTATCTGTGTTTTATCCCCATCATCGCTTGACAACCGATGCTAGTGTGTTCTCGTCCCTGTAATCCAGCGGTTCGGCAAAATAAACCGATAGGATAAGTACTAGGCTTACAAAGAATAAGTCCCGGGATCGATCTGTTCGACGAAAGGCGGTGCTCCAGCATGGCCGCAGTCAAATGGCTGAAACAAATAAAAAAATTTATGTGCTTGTCTATGCTTCACAACATGTGTTAGTGTGTTTACGTTCCCGTAACCTAATGGTTCGACAAAAGGAACGATAGAATAAGTACTTGGGGTCGATTTGTTTGAATAAAATTTGGTAAATTTAGTTTCATACTAGACTCGATTTCGGTACGAAATAAGTTTTTTCCTGCGTATTTTTTGGCAGGGGAGGTGCAGTTGTCTTAGTTGACCTCGTAAGCTGTCGGAAATGCACTCTTTCTGCGGAAAACGGGGGTGACCCTCGAAAATTCCCCTTCCCAACCTCGTCTCCTGCGTTTTTTTTTTTTTTTTTACGTTGCAATCGTCTTAATTGACCTCATACATACAATCAGTTAATTCCATTTACAGATTGTATATTCTAATTAAAATGCATATGTCTGGTTGTTCGCTGGAATGGAACGGATTAGCAAACGTCGCTTTGTTGTTCCTCTGACTGGTCAGAAGCGTGACAAAGCGACATTGGTTCGTGAGGAGGAGACCCCCTTCGGTCATGAATGACCATGGGATTGCACTTAGAAAGTTGCCCTCCGAGGCACAAGTCCGGGCAAGGTTGTTTGTGGAAGGCTAGCAGTCGTCTATGCATACCAGCTTCCCCTCTCGATGCCACTGATGTTATCTAAGGGAAAGGCAAAGGGGCCGATACAGCTTGGCACCAGTGATGTCGCAACTCATTTCTACAGATGAGTTAACTGGAGCAACGTGAAATAAAGTGTCTTGCTCAAGAACACAACACGCAGCCCGGTCCGGGAATCGAACTCTCAACCTCACGATCGTAAGCTCGATGCTCTAACCACTGAGATATGCACCTTCACTTTATATATCATACAACTAATAATTAAAACTACATATCCAGGAACGGACACAACGAAATGGTTGAGGGAGTACGAAGTAGCGACGAACA
Organism: Octopus maya; assembly: GCA_027122535.1. NCBI lineage: Eukaryota > Metazoa > Mollusca > Cephalopoda > Octopoda > Octopodidae > Octopus > Octopus maya. The sequence continues at coordinate 156,600,459 of JAOPJW010003905.1, forward strand.
CACATCTACAACTGTTATCTTAACTTCAAGGGAGATAATACATGTGTGTTATCGAGAGTTATATTTCTTGAAGCCAATTCTTTTGAACACAATTCAGAGAAACTGCTAAATTCTTTGCTCTTTTTGCTCATTCAATTCATCTCTTTCAGTTTCTATTTACAATATCAGCCTAAGAATTATATTACAGTAAAAGGGTGCCTAACGAAGTCACTATTTTAAACACTGGAATCGTCTGCTTGACATATTTGTTTGCTTGTGACAAAAATACGTGTATACAAATGAGGAAAGGAAAAAAGAAATTATCTGTTACGATATGTCTCTTATGATTGCTTAATCCAAATGAAGCAGACAGTCATTACCCAGTCAATTATTTCAACTTTAATTCCATTTCAAAATTGTGTGAAAACATACATTCTCCATCATTATCATCACCATCATTATTTAACGTCCGTTTTCCATACTGAAATGGGTAGGACGGTTTGACAGGAACCGGCAAGTCAGAAGACTGCACCAAGCTCTGCTCTCTGCTTTGGCATGGTTTCTACAGCTGGATACCTTTTCTAATGTCAAATACTTAATAGAGTGTATTGGTAAGTTGAAGGACATGAACCCTCTCAAAGTTAAAAAAAAATTATTCCAAATATATCACTAACGGTAAATTCTTAATGGTTCATAATAGCTCTAGTTCTTTTGTCTATCTAAAAGACATTACAAATAGTCATACTTATACACTGACTACAGTGTCGATTGTCCCCTGTCATTGCTACTGACACTTTTCACACATCACGTCTGGCCATATTTATTTATTACAATATGATGAGCTTAGAAAGATTATGAGCCTTTTTTTCTTTTTTTTTTTTTTTTTAAACTTTCGCTATAACAAGTCTGTTGCATTAAGAGTTGCATTCTAAGTACCTTTGGTATGAATAGATGAAAGAAAATCATTTAAGGAACCAACAGAACTAAGCATTTCTTGGGAGTCAAAGTTTAATACCAAATTTTCATAACTATGTGTGTGTGGGGGGGTATTAGTGTCTTCCCCCTTTAACTGGTAATTAACATCATGATTTAGAGTCTTCCCGTACCCAGCCGCCTTTTATCGACAGTTACTCTATATCCAACTTACAACTCCTAATGTCTTCTTCCCTCCCTGAGGAA
>JAOPJW010003905.1:156662531-156680272 GCA_027122535.1 Octopus maya
ATATATATGTATGTGTGTGTGTATATGTTTGCCCTCCTGACATCGCTTGACAACTGATGGTGGTGTGTTTACGTCCCCATAACTTAGTGGTTCAGCAAAAGAGACCGATTCCAAAGAATAAGTCCTGGGGTCAACTTGCTCGACTAAAGGTGGTGCTCCAGCATGGCCGCAGTCAAATGACTGAAACAAGTAAAAGAGAGTAAAAAAAAGTATGATGGGTTGGCTGAAATTTGTAGATTTATTATGTAGCATATAAATGGAACACTACTAATGTGTCAATAATATATTCTTTGGAATATAGTAGAAGTGAAACAGAAGACCCATTTTTCTGTAACATGATAGTATTTCTCTCTTTAATAAGGTTTGTATCTATTTTTCTGTAATGGTTTGGTCTGAAGGAAAAGAATGACCTTGACCTCACAAGCCTCTGAGGCTGGCATGAACAATGTAATTGGTATTCTTCTTGAACAATTGCAGAGAGAAAAAAGCAATGTCAGGGAGGGAATTCTGGATGACTGATGGGGAGGAAGGATAGGAATTAGTGGTTTGTGTTGGGTTGCAGGGGATACAATACGGATGGCAAGAGGAGAGCGAGTTGAGTGCACTTGTGTTCATGTGGCATTAGACAAACAGTTTCAACTATAAAATGAAACTTGTTTACATACTCAGCTCTTTGGGAACTTGTCTTTTCTTCTCTAGCACCAAAATATTCTAGCATTTTAGATCATTGACAGTAAGGGATTAATTGATGATAGGGAAGTATTTAACTGCTCTATATTCAGCTTAGACTTACCTACTCATAAGAGATTCCCCTGTCATTCAATTTTTAAAAGACTTTCTTGTTTTTTGTTTTGAAGAAAATTTGATCTGGTACACACTATTCCTGTGGGAAACATTGAGAGAGAGAGAAAGATTATGTGCGTGTGCGTGTGTAAAGGTAATGAAAAATGACATGGTAATTTAGATATGTAATGTGAAGAGAGAGAGAAAAAGAATGAGGGTGCAAGTGCACTCTGTAGGCAGCTGGTAAAGAAATTATGTTTTACATGCATATATGATGAGAATAGATGATGTTTACCGAGAGACAAAAAGTTTATTTGCAAGTTGGTTGGTAGTTGTTGAAAAGAGGTTAGAGATTTTGGAGCAATATTGTGAAAGTTGAGCTAGGTAGGTTATATTACCTCGATGACATGGTCAGTGAGTGGACAAAGTTCTGTCAATATATCTGAGCCAAGCCTGCATTGAAAGCCCAAAATACAAAACCAGCATTAAACACCACCACCACTGTCATCAATGACATTCATAATGGTGATGCTGGCTTTCTGTGCAATGTAATGATTATGAAATCTGAACCAAATGCATTATTATTTCTGGTTTTTGTTTATTTTACAAACAGAAAAAGAAGGAGCAGAAATTTGGTAGAATTGGTAGAGAATTAGACAAAAACGTGTTGCCGTATTTAGTTTCATCACTTTGCATGAGTTCAAATCCCACTGAGGTCAATTTTCTCTTGTATGTGATACGTCAAGACTTCAATTTTAGGCTAACTCATTTTATTTGATGTTGTCTTTGTATATCAGAATACATATTTGGTTAAATTAATTGCAACTCTCATTTATATTAATTACACACATACATGTGAAGTAGTGAAGTGATTACAAGACTGCTGAGTCACTGAGCATAAAACTAGTTGCTGACAATGTGTTATCCTTTCCAGTAATGCACCCTATTTCAATCGATTTAAACAATCCCTATCATTCTTTATTGTGGCATGATTGTATGAAGTATGAAATTTATTGTGTTAATGGATATTTATAGAACAAACAGGATATAGACTCCTGACTCACCAGCTAAGATCTTGTAAAATTTTAAAAATAATTTGTGTTTGTGAACATCTGACATTTCTGATAGGGCTCTTCTTCAAAGAAATTTTTGCAAAAGGTTTCTATTTGGTTTTAAATCTTGTCATCCAAAACATTAGAACTTCACCTTGCATCATAGTACATAAACTTATTTTATGAATTTTATTAGGTGTTATTTTTTTGCTGAAGCTGACCATAACTAGGTTTACTTGGATTCTACATTTTCCAAAGAATCTACTACTTACATGCTTATTTGAACTTGTGAGAAAGTTTCTATATAGAGCCAACCAATATCTTGTGAGTGAATTTGGTAGATGGAAACTGTGTGCAAGCTCAGTCTATTTGTATCCCCCAACCACTTGGCAACTGGTGTTGGTTTGTCAATTTAACTAAACCTTTCAAGGCAATGCCCCAGTATAGCCACAGTCCAGTGACTGAAACAAATAAAAGATGAAAGAAAATAGTCATTTGAAATGCACGCTAGAGCAACTTTGTGTTCTTATCACTTTCTATACTTAAAGACCTTGCTTTAAGCCCTAAAATTTTAGAAGACATTGGCAATAAAAGCAGAATGGTGTCAACTAAACCATTACTTTAAGTATGTAGTTTGACCCAGATGGAAATTGACAATATTATAACCATTCAAATATTCTACTGTAGCAAATTGGTGTACTTCCCACTCATTGGAGAGTATGACACACTTTATAGATCATTCATCAATAATTTCCACTTTGCCTGAACATCTTGGCTTTCTTGCTCATCCATAGTATATCTAGAAGTATATTATTCAATGCATTGTTATTTTTTTTAAAGATAGGTTGTAATTTGGGAGAAATTTAGCTGTGGTGAATGACTGGTAGTTGTTTTGGTACTTATTGAGTATTTTTTTAGGATTCTTTAATCATTGTTTCTTAAGTGTCTGGGAGGCTGTTTAGGAAGCTGTACCAGTCATCTGCAGTGTATGCTTGAAGAGAAGTAACCAAAGATGAAGTTTAGTTTTCCAAAAGATGGCACCTGCACTTAGAGACATACAAAATGCTGGATTGACAACATTCTCTATAGTCTTCTTTGTTAGACTGGCACAAACTGAAAGAAAACAAAATATAATAAAAAATACACAATCAGGCTGACTTGGTTCTTATAATGTATACAAGGAGTATAAATTGCAGCAGTAATAATATCAGTAACAGTTGACAAGATATATGTTTATAAAGCAAAAGAGGCAAAGGGGTTGGTTCATAGTTTGAACCTTGCTTCTACAGCTATTGTGGTGTATCCCAGAGCAGGTTACACAACCCTGCTTGTTTCAGTTTGAGTATCTAGTTATAAAACTAACTCCGCTCTCTACCATACAGTTGAGTGGTTAGTGGCAAGAAGTGCATCCAAGTGAAAGTGTAAAAATATTCAGAAACAAATCAGGCAAACATGAGAAATTGGATTTAAATTTGCATTTTTGCAATTTTTAAGTGATTTTAAAACATGTAAAATTTATTTGGAGGAGTGAGATGAAGCTTATTGGCTTATCTGTGTGCTGAATCCCAACCCACCTCTGCTACAAAAAAAAAAAAAAAGTAAGATTAAGTAGATCACGTTGAAGGTAACTTACCAAATTTCAAAGCTTTGCATAATCTTCACTTTTTATGGAGGAAAATAAGTCGAGTTGGATGAGGAGAGAAGTAAATATAAATATACAGATAAACTGATAGACATAAAGACAGGGTAAAAGTAAACTAGGGGTCTCCCTCTCCACTGAATATCGCTAGTGTGATGCTATGTAAATAAGGGAGGAAATTCCCCCACTCCCACCCCAACAACAAGCCTAAAATGAAAATGAAATAAAAGAATAGTCTTGGTAATAGGAAAAGCATCCAACTGAGAAAATTCTTTATGCCGACAAACTAACTTATCTTTCTAAATGGTGCAGACATTTTTTGTTTTGTTTTCAAAACTTTTGGTTTTATTTCTGAAGTCTGAAGTAATATTAGTGTTTTTTGTTTGTTTGTCTTTTTTGTTTTTGTATTGCACAGTAAGCTAATACTAGTGCCACTACTACTGTTACTACTATTACAACTGCTACTACTTTCAACATTGCCACTAACACCGCTAAAGTTATTAAGTATTACTACCATCACAGCTTTCATTAGTATTACTCTAGCAAAAAACCACTACTACTGTTATTGAGTCTTAGTACTACTACCACCACCTCAATGCTCTTAGTACTCTTAGTACTACTACCACCACCACAAACACCTCAATGCTTACTATTATTACTCTTGCTACCATGTCACTACTACTCCTATTACTACTACTACTACTACCATCACTACCACCATTACTACTGCTACCAACACCACCATTACTACTACCACCACCACCATTACTACTACCAACACCACCACTACTGCTACTACTGTCACTACTACCATCAACTGCATCTCCATCAAGCAGTTACATATGTTTCTGTTGTTGTTTATCATATTTTTAATTACAACATCAGTTCTGAGTAAGATAACAATCTTTCTTTTATTGACATTTTTATCACCCACCCAACCACCACCAACACTAAAAAAATAAAAAAACGAAATTGATAAATTTTTTATTATTTTCATTATTTATTTTTTTAATTCTCTTCCTGTGCTATCTTAAAACTTTATATGCATTTGGATAGACAAATTCTGTCTTGTAGTCTAACCAAATACAGTTATGCTTTTGAAACAAACAGAACAAATAAGAAAGAAAGAAAAGGTTAGTTCTGTAGTTACTGGAATATTTTCTTCAAACTTGTTGTTTTGCTTAGTTTAAATTAATAAAACCTAAACAAACAACTAGAAAAAGCTAATAGTGTACCAATAATAACCCATTGTATAGGCAAGATGTCTGAGTTTTCAACATCAGAAATAATTATTGTATGATTATATATTAGTAATAATATAGATTTCAAGTTTAGGGGAGGGGTAAGTCAATTACATTGACCTTAGTGATCAACTGGTACTTATTTTATCACCCCTGAAAGGATGAAAATCAAAGTTAACCTCGGCAGAATTTGAACCCAGAACATGAAGACAGATGAAATGTTGCCTGGCATGCTAACAATTCTGCCAGCTTGCCACCTTAAATATCAATAATAATATTGGCGGCTATCTTGCATCATTATTTAGGTGAACAAGCAAGGGAGATTTTTCCTGAATGTTTCTGCATTATTAAGCTTCATTAGTAGAGGTATGACCTTTTGCCATTGCTTACTGGTATTGTAGCAACTAACTTACTCTATAGAAATGGTTATAAACAGAAAAAGACTGACACTGGGGAATGAGATTAATTGATGAATTTATTATAAAATGGTGCTGGTTTTCTTATTTTACTGCTTGGGTGAGTGGTGTTAAATATTTTATTCAACAATATTTCAGTTCATCTAGCTTTCTGGACTAGTTATTAGATCATGACCTGGAAATGTTACTTGTGATAAACCTGCTTCTTATCCATGGGAGATTTATCTTTCATTTACTTAAAGTGTTCAAGTAGGTGTTAAACTTCTTAGGTATAGATGGAAATTATATTGCTTTATTGAATCTCTGAGTCTTGCAGAGTTACAGATATGTGTAAAAATGTTGATTTGAATTTGGGTGAGGAAGTTAAAAACAAAGGCATTAATTCACAAATTTCAGAGTACACTGGATTGCTAGTTAATTCTACCTTTAGTATTAAAGAAATGAGAGATAAATATCCTATTGGAGAGAATGCTAGTTTATTGCAGTTAACTTTTTTAGGAGTCCCAGTGTTTCTCAATTTTTGATAACTCACTGAAATGAAATATGTTGAATAAATGAGCTGTCATGTTCAAAGGTGCAGATGAATGCACAGTTCACAAGCTGGTAATGTATTTCTTTATTTTCTCAGCCACTTCACCTTTTCACATGATGATAGGTGTGTATTGAATCCCATCTGCCCTGTCTTAGTTACAGTTCACTGGTTCCAGTTGTAAGATTTATATCAGGATAACTGAAATCAAAAATGAAACACTTAAAATCTTAATTTGGACCCCACATTCAAAGACAGTGGAAGCTAATTTGATCAGACCTCCTTTGACTTGTTCACTTTCAATGACTTTATGGCAAATATAGACTTCTACCAAGCATTGCTCTTTAGGTCATATACTCTATTGCTATAAGGTATTACTGAAGACCATGCTTTTGAATAATGATAGTATAGAGAATAGACACATTAGAATTGATTTTCTTGTTACCTTCTCCATGTACATAGGGAAAGTTAAATTCCACATTGTAAGCAGATAAAATATTCATCAGTTTTACAATGTCCTTTGTGGCTTATATCAATGGGTTGTATTTCTATATCATTGCATTGAGCTCATCTGTCTTGAAGAGTTTGCAATGGCAGAATCACAATTTCTTCCTCCTGACCAATGCATTTCATAAAAATTTCTTTTATTTGACTCTTCTTTTTTTTCTCAGTCCTCCCCTTTTTAATTTTTTTCTACCATCCTTCATGCTTCTTCCATCATTATTTTTTTCTTTTTTTACTCTTTGTTCCTTCTTTACTCTTAACTAAAGTAGTGGTAACCTTTTGAATCCCATGTGTAGTAATGCACATGATAACAACACCAGCCACTACCATCACCCACTCTGCAACTTATTTCATACTGTTATTTGTCAGTGAAATGGGCATAATTTGAGGTATAAATATAAATATTAATTTATTTCTCTTTTATCATAACATGTATGCCTCTCTACCTGATGATACACCTTGATTGTTCATTATAATAGACATACATACCTGGAGGAAATACCTGGCTGTCAATGGAATGCAGCACATGAAACTGAATAAATAATTTTAATGAGACTTTTGAAGTTTTTTCTTTTTTATCATTACATTATGTTTTAGAAGGGCATTATTATTTATCATGTTTTCAATAGTTTTTTATGCAAGTTTTTACTACACTACCAAGTACACCTCTGTATTCTTGAGCTTTGAGCAGTATTGTTTTTGCAGACGTAGAATTATGTTAGTATATTTCACCATTTCTGTTATAAGATTCATTTTGTTATTTCTGATGGTGTTTTGTCTGCCGTACAGAGTATGTGCTGTGTAAGTTGTGTTATTCGTCGAGTGATGTTTGTGTTTTGGTATGTAGTATATGATTGGAGTTATGTCTTTTAGTGTTTGTTAGTAATTGTGTAGAATATATGCTGTGCAAGTTGTTATATTACTGAGTGGCAATTTTGTTGAATGTGAATTGTTGGAGTTTGTTAGGTATCAGTTATGTAAGAAAATTTTTACGTGTAGGGAGTGTACTGTTTGAGTTGTGCTATTGAATTGAAAGTGTTTTGTGTAGGATGTGGGCTGTGGCCTAGTAGGGCTATCTTTTGCACTTTGTGTTATGCACTGAGCTCTGGTATGTTATTTTTTTTGTTTTTATTCATTTTTTTTTTATCATTACTTACACTGTTATTGGTTCTGTTTTCACTTTTATTTATGCCACACACCGTGCTTTTTTCAAGCTACTTTACATTGACAATTTTTCTATCTCCTTCTGGACAGTGTTTCGGCCAAAAATGTATATTAGTACAAACACTTTAGATGTATATATTACTACAAACACTTTTGTTCAAGTCTTTAATTGTCATATTTAGGTAATTTGCCTTGGTATTGTCTGTGTTTTTATTAGATGACTGTAGATAAATTATCACGTATCGGGTCTAGTATATGTTTATACCTCTCCTCATCCATGTCAGGATATTATCCAATAGACATAGTTGCTACTTTGTTCATATGTGTGTATATATTCAGATTTAGTAAGGACTGGGCTATTGGCATGTACTGTAGGTAATATGTGTTGATGCCACTTCTTATTCATGTCAGTATATTGTCCAATGGATATAGTTGCTGACTTGTTATCCTTGAATATACTTAGACTTGGCAAGAACTGGACAGTTAGAAATGATGTGGTCAATTGTCTCATTGTATTAATTGCATACTCTCTACTTGATATTAACATTTGTTGTTCATTATTTTGTTTTTGTGATTGTGTCTAGACATTAGTCTTGTTAAGCTAAAATCAGACATGTTTTTCTTTTTATATATAATTTTGGACCATTGTTGGCTTTCACACTACAATCTTTCTGTCAAGTTTATGGAACATTATCCATGGAGTGGCTTTTCTCATTTTTTTTTTTCATTAGACCTTAAAATTCCATTTTGATTTTTTGTTTTTAACCTTTTTCTGTTGTTTTGCTCTTTTTCAATTTTTTTCCCCTTCTGTGTAGTTATTTTCCAGTCTGTACTTTGTTTCCCTTTATATAACAATTTTTGTTTTCCCCATATTTCTTATCGGTTCCTTTTTACTTTTAAGTATTTTTTTTTTTAGTTCTGCTGTTGTTACTTTGTAGTAGTTTTCTATTTGTGTCCGGCTCCTCTCTCCTTGGATGTGGGATAGGTATATTCTATCTATATTCTATCTCTTGGAAAAAAACACATTTTTGAAGTGTCTAAGCTGTATGATTTTGCTGATATTATTTGCTTAAGATCTTCTTATGCTTTCAGGATACCATTTAATTGATAGACTTTTTAGCTGTCTGGATTCTTTTCCCCCTCCTCATTTCATGTCAGACTACTCAACTTCCATTTTGCTACTTATGGTCAGGTCTTTCTGTATATTTTTTCCTGTTTCTTGTTCATATTTTCAATGCTGGTTGGGATGTTATCTGATCCAGGTTCCTTACTGTATCAGGATCAGATCTAGTTTCCTTCGATACTACAGCTGCTATGAATATATTAGATTATTCAGTTTGCTTCCTGTGGACAGAATTTCTTGCAGGCTCTATTAGATGAATTTCTTTTTATGTGGAGCTGTTTGTTCATGTTTGGGCAGTTGTTAATGTTGATCCATGTTTAGGATTTTATGTTCTTTTTTTATTCTTCCTGTTAGGTACTCTTCAGTGTTTAACTCTGATTGATCTATTGTGGAGTACTTTTATTTGTTGTTAAGTATGAGGTCAAGTGCATGTACTTCTATGGTGTTCATTGTCATTTTTGATTTTAACTCTTTATTTGTTGTGCCTGCTTTTGAATTTCTCATATTTCTTTGTTTCTTGTGCAGTTGGTTCTGTAGTCATTTCTTAGTGTTTTGAGGTTCATTTATTTGAAGTGGAGGTCATCTTAATATTATTGTTTTTTTCTTTTATGGAGTTTTGTCTGTTTTGTGTATAAGAGTTACTGTTGTGATACTTCCATTTATTTGTGGCAGTTCATCTTTTTCTGTATGATATTTTGTTATAGTTTCAGTGAGTTCTTTTATGTAAGTTGTTCTGTTTCAAGTTTTGAGACTGTTATTTTTTATTATAAATCCTCTTACATTAGAAAGTGTGTTTGCTTTGATATTTTCCCTCATTTATTGATGTATAGCAGTGATGTAAAACACTTCATTGGTTCAACATTTTCTTCTAATTTTTTCGTTCACAATACTCGTAATAAGAGGAAAACCTTATTCTTAAGAGTTAACCTTCTGATAAGACTTGTTATTCACTTCTGAATAACAAGTTACATTATTTTTATATTGAACTCACATTAAACTTACATTGTGAAATACATTGAGCATCATTGATTTGGCTAGTTGTATGTTTTTTGTTCTTTAATTTTTTTAACAGACATAGTTTAATTTGTTTTTAAATAGTGTTGGTTTTATTTGAAGTTCATTTTGTTTTGTTATTGTCCCTAGTCTTCATTTTCATATTGAAGAGATTGAAGACAGACATTTTCTTCTACTTTTGCCATGCCTTTCCTGATTTTCCAAATTACACTTGGAAGTGAATTTTCTTGAAAGGCAAGTGAGATTGATAAGCATAGTATAAATAAATAGGCCTAGGTTAGCACAAATAGACCATAACAGAAGGCAAGATGCTGTCAAACATGTCCAACCCTTGCAAGCACAGACAAAAATGATGCTGGTGTTTCATTTTGGAAATTTTTAGAAAATGGGTTGTGTGTTGTATTAATAAAGACAGGTGTCAAAACTAGTAAGCTTGTGTAAGAGAGGAAAGTTAAGATTAGTTACATCTTTGTAACTGAGAGTAAAACTAAGATGCCAAGAGCATGTACATATATGAGAGTGAAGTAAAGACTAGTCATACTTGAGTAGCTCCAAATTAGCTCTGATTAAGCAGAGCTATGGTTAAAGGTATTCCAGTCCTGACCATCCTGCCTTTTTTATTCAGGTAAAGTATATCTCAAACTATATTATCCAATGTGTCTTTCATTTTATAAGACAGTAGAGTGGAATTAAAGGAGATTTGACTTTTGTTTCTAAGCAGTTGGCATGACCACAAAGTGGCTTCCTTGTTGATTCACAAGACTAGTTAATAAGATTGTGTCTGAGAGGGAAGTTATTTCTGGTGGTAAATTGTGTCTAAGAGAAAGAACTAGACCTGCTAAAGCACGTCTGAGAGTAAACATGGTTAGTCAAAAGGCTTCTGTTTAGAAAGAATTTGTCTGGTGTCTGAGATGGCAATTAAGACTAATTATGTCTTGAAATGAAAGTTAAGACTGATAGGTTGTATTTGTGACATGAATGAGTTAGTTGCTTGTATTTAGGAGGTAAGATTTAAAAGTAGTGTATCTATGAGAGGGAGTTGTATGTTAAGACAAATGAAATCAAGTCTATTTGAGGCATTAAAGATAGTAACTTGTGCCTGAGAGGGAAGCGAAAAAGGGTCTGCTTTGTCATATTGCTACATTTAGCTGCTTAGAAGCTTTACACTTTTTCTGTAGAGTATACTCATCCCATCTTTCCCCATTTCTTTTTTCTTTTTCTTTCTTTTTCACTTTCTTTGTTGTTGTCATTGCTGATGGTGTTGTTACTGTCTTGTTGCTGTCATTGCTGTTACTGCTGTAATTGTTACTGCTGCTCTTTTTGATGTTGTTGGTGGTGGTGGTATTGCTGATTTTCATTCTTATTACCTATCTTTTTTTATCCTTCCATTTTTCTTTCTTTTTCCTCATTCCTATATTATTATTCTCATTCCTTTTTTATTCTTAATTTCTCATAATAATTTCTCTGTATTTTATTAACCTCTAACTGGTTCATCCAATTTTTTTCATTCCACAATTAACACAATAGCAAAATTAAAGAGTATTTTTAGATTTTTCTTTATCCACCCACTCACTCAACAAGTCTGCTATCAAACTTTTTTCTAGGTAAACAACGTTTCTTTCTGAAATCTTTTTATTTGATTTCTTTCTCTATTGTCTGGAAAACTGTCTAATTTCCACACAAAAGTTATCACAGTTGATACTGTAAAGATTACTAGCTTATTTTAGAGTGGACTTATTTTTAGACTGCTGTAATGTTAAAAATAAATACTCTGCCAAGGCATAGTTATTCATATGATGAAAGACGAGATACATACACTTGAAGCTATTTTGATTAATCTTTTATTCTTAGAAGGTTTTGAGTTGTTTTTAATGCTTTTTTTCTTTTTTTGTCATGAGGAGTAATTCCTGTCAACTCTTCACAAACTGGTGATTTGTGGCACAGAACTAAACTATCAAACTTAGACCCATTAACGTATAATTTTCACCAATTCAGAACATCAGATATTTCTCCAGGAAGTTAACTGGAGAGTTTGTATGTGGCCACTTAACCTACTGGAAGTAACAAACCAATCTCCCTCAAATCACTTTCATTGTTTTAAAATAAAAAAATGTGAATGCAATGGTTTAGTGATTAGAATGTTAGTCATAGTCGTAGTTCAGGATTTCAATTCCCTAACTGTGCAATATGTATTTTTGAGTAAAAATATTTCATTTCGCTCCAGTTCCTTCAGCTAACAATGAGCACCAGTAACAACTTGAGGGTTAACCTTAGGTAGATTGGTATTCTGTTTAGAGAGGGTAGAATATTGTACACCTGGTTATTTATATGCCATGGAAACCAGGATAAACTCTAACCTAAAAGCCTAAGACTAGGACTTAAATGGTAGCTCATGTTAAAAAAATATAGTAGGTAAAGTGTGCTATAATGGACTCTTCTGTTGAAGACAGTGTATGAACGTTCAGCTTTTTGCCAAACAACCTGTACAAATGACTTGTTTATGGTGATCAAATGTATGTGCTGTACATTAGCTCACTTCCTCCACCAAATCACTGTTGCCTGAACAGGTGCACTGTTTACCACACATCAAGTGTCAAAGTAATTGCAGAGCAACGCAAGATGAAATATTTGGCTCAAGAACACAATGCACCACCCAGTCTAGGAACTGGAACCACAATCTCATGATTATGAGTCCAACTCCCAAATCACTAGGACATACATGTGCATGGATAGTATTATCATGACTAGAATACCTTTGATTATAAATATGCTCAATCAGGGCTAACCTATGATAAACAAAAGATGATAAAAAATAACTTTTACTTTGGGACTATGTTGTAGATCCTGTGTTTTGTATTAGCTAGATCTATAAAACTAGATAGACAGGCATGAAATGAAATTTGTGAAAAATACCAAATGAAATACTTATAGAAAAGATTATTATTAATATAATTGTTGGAGAAAATATTTAGCAGAATTTATGCATGCTTTTTATGTCCTAATTCCAAATCCTGTTGAGGCCAACTTTTCCTTCCATCCTTCTGGGATTAATAATATACAGTAGTAGTAAAGTGCTGGAGTTGATATAACCAATTGTTTCCCTTCCACAAAATTTCAGGCCACGTGCTATTGAAACAATTATTAAAGGTGGGGACAATGGATTGATAGAATCATTAGTGTGTTGCAGCATTTGTTTGAGTTATGAAATTCTGCTGAAGTCAGCTTTGTCTTTCATCCTTTCAGGGTCAGTAAAATTACGAAGTCTTGTGGTATATTCATTTAATCATTTACTCACCCTGTAATTTATAGCGTTGTTTGCAAATTATAATGATCAAGTAAGGCAATAGATTGGCAGAATCATTAGAGCATTGGAAAAAATGCCTTGCAGCATTTGTTCTGGCCCTTGACATTCTAAATTCAAATTTTCCCAAGGTCAGCTTTGCTTTTGATCTCTTCAAGGGACAAAATAAAATATCAGTAATGTACTGTGGTTGAGATATCAACTAGCCTTCTCTAATAAAAAAAAAACAAAACTGCTGGCCTTGTGCCTGAATTAGAAGCAATTATTTTTATTATTAAGCTATGAAATTGTTCTACACGCTGACTTGTGGAACAGTGTTAAACAGCTACATTTGCATATCAGATGGATTCACTATTAACCAAGTCCATTCATAATGGAAGGACATGCAGTTTTCTTGACTGGTAGCTGTAGAGTTTATATGGTTGACAAGATTGAAAGAATGAAGAACAAACTTTCTTCTTCAACCAAGTGCTCTTCAAATTCTACTTGACATTGAGAGGAAGGTGATGTTACTCACCAAAGAATTTCCTGGTGAGTAACGGTGAGTGAAAATAGCTAGAAGGTTTGAATAAATGAAAAGTGAGTGAAAATAGCTAGAATGTTTTGAATGAATGCACATCTGCAGGTCAGAGAACACAACCAGGAGAAGGTATTTGTCTTTCGTAATCAGAGAAGTCTTGGATATACAGGATTATTTGAGTGGGCTTCAGTATTGCCACCTATTGGGAGCATCTTATTTTATATTTTTTGTATACTTTTGTATGTTTGCTTTTTTTTCTTTTAATGATTTTCCACAACTACAATAGGCCATTTTTTTTTGTAATGTATCCTTGTTCTCTTATTCATTGCCTTTGTGGCAGATAAAAATCATCATCATCATCATCATTAGTATAGTCATGGGATGGTAGATTGGTACAATCATTAGAAATATTGATCAAAACGTCTTGCAGTATTTCTACCAACTCCTTACATTCTGAAATCAAACCCTGCTAACGTCAATTTTGCCCTTCCTCTGTCTGATATCAATAAAATAAAGTACCAGTCAAGTACTGGTCTTGATTTAATTAACTCTGTGGGTATAGTAAAAACAATTATTATTTAGAGCTATTGGTTAGCACAAAAAATACTTTGTGGTATTTGTTCTGGCTCTTTATATTCTGAGTTCAATTCTTCCTGAAGTCAACTGTACCTCTTATTCATTTAGGGCTAATAAAATTCCAGTATGTGCTGGGGTTGACACAAACAACTAATTTCATAGTCCCTTGAAATTGCTGGTATTGTACCTAAATCAGAAACTGTTAAAAGACAGTGAACCGGTGGAATTGGTTGACTGGTAGAAAAATGTCTAGCAGTATTTCTTCTGGCTCTTTACCTTCTGAGCTCAAATCCCACCTAGATCAATTTTACCTTTCATTCTTTTGAGGTTCATTAATTAAAGAACCAATCAAGTACTGGGCTGTATGATATTGTCTAATTCTCTTCCCCAAAGGTACTGGCCTTGTGCCCAAATTAGAAACAGTTGCTGCTGTTGTTTATTTTCAGTACTTTCATACAAGTCTTTCACTGCATCATTGCTTTTGTGAGATGTGCGTAGTATAGTTACTTTGGTATAATGAGATGATATTTGTATTGTATTTAATTTACTTTGCTGTGAGGTTTTTTGTTTCTTTTTTTATCTTGCTATTGTTCTTGTTTGTTGTAAAAGCCTATATAGCGTTAAAAGAAGGTGGTTATAAGATATGTTGTCTGGGAATTAGCTTTGTGATTGAATTGAAAGTGTCTTACATTGAATGTTTGCTATTTCTTGAATTAAATTTAGAGTTGTGAGCCATGGTATGGTTTCTCATTTTATTCATGTTCCTTCTTTTTATTATACTTAATGTACTAAATATTATTATTACTGTTTTAATTGCAGTATGTTACATCATTACACACTTAATTTCTTTTCCCCTATGGAGCATACACCACCAACTTCTCTCCACTGTTCTCCACTCTGGACAGTAAAGCCTTCCTCTCCTGGGTCTTGTTAGTTTTGCATTATCATTAATGCTTCTGTAACTTTGCTTTTTACTTATCATAAATAGGGATTGTTGGCCCTACACAAACCCTTTTCCATCTGTGGAGAGAGATGATCCATATTAGTTTGACCTGTCCAATCAGGAGCTTGTGCTTTGCTGGCATAGCTCTCAGAGTCATTGAGCCACACAAGCCATCACACTATTACAAGGACTTGACCAAGGGACATCACATTCTGTTTATTTCAATTCCTTCTAAGCAGTGTCTAGTTTGGAAAGGAACAAGATGTCTATCTGAGTGCATAGTTTTTTATTTTTATTTTACCAGTTTAAACAAACATGTACCAAATAATTGCAGCCTTTAAAGTGCCTCATATCATTTACTCTCAATATATAACACTGGTAAAAATAGCTGATTTGATAAATTGCTAGATTGTTCCCACAAGTTCAGTTTTATTGCTGACATTGTGTTGTGTATTTGAATTGAACACTTAATTTTACATTGCTTTGTGTTACTTTACCTACAATAGACTTTCCTTCTGTCAATTGGTGAATTTATTTCTTATCTACTTAACTTCATGGATGGATTATTGTGGATCAGAAAAATATTAACTTTAATGTAGGATATATGATGAAAACAACTCCAGAAGTTTAGAAATTGGCAGGAAGAACAAAAACCAAATACTACATTGGTTTGGACATGTAATTCAAGTTTGTATTTGTTTAATGTGAAGATGATGGTTGGAATCCATGAACTTTGAAAGCTTTCCCAGTAATGAACTTGAGATTCTCTGTGTTGATGTCAAGTTGGGAAAAAAGTGTATACTGTATGTGCCAAAGGTCTGAAGATGAACGGTGTGGAAAATTTATTTTAGAGAGTGTTGTACTTTTTCATTCAAAGGGCTTATAGTATGTTATCAACTTAACCAATAATATAAAAACAAGGCATCGTCTATGAAATTGCATAATATTGTAGATAAAACTGTCAAATTTTCTTGCAACACCCTAGGTGACTTGGGAGAGGGGGAGGACACATTGGAGACAATGTACTAATAGATGCACAGTATCTGGGAGAAAGATAGGATGATCATGGTTGGAATCTATTTGATTATATATCTGGTTAGCTACAATCACTAGTTGAACAGTCTGTAGACCTATCAAATCAAGTCTTGGTATCCCTCTGGATGAAAAATCTGACTGCTACGCTGCACCTTATACTGTACTACCAAATATTCTTTTATACTCTAGGCATAAGGCCCGAAATTTTTGGAGAGGGGCAACACTCAATTAGATCAATGCCAGTATACAACTGGTACTTAATTTATTGACCCCGAGAGGATGAAAAGCAAACTCGACATCAGTGGAATCTGAACTCAGAACATAAAGACAGTCGTAATACCGCTAAGCATTTTGCCTGGTGTACTAACGTTTCTGCCAGCTTGCTGTCTTTGTACTACCAAATATTGCATGATTAAGTGTGCAGTATGGTTCAAAAACAGACTAAAGAATAGTATGTCAAGTATGTGCTAAACATGTGATTAGCTGTATATCTTTAATATGAATTTTGTTAAACAGACAAGACTAGGTCTTCTCCAACAATAACGGTATGAGCCAGTGAGAGAATCTTTACATAATTACTTGGCATGTGAAAATAATTGACAAATTTTGCCAAAATCACATTCATCCTCTCCAAAAGGAAAGGACATATTGCATAATGTAATCCTATATATGTACATGGTCTGAAAATAAGATGTGATAGTTAAGCCTGGAATACTTTGATCATAAGTCTGTTTGATCAGAATGGACTTTGGGATAAACAGTTTTGTTTACTGTCTGATTTGACTTTCTATATATTAGGCCAACTTGGACTCACAACTGATTGGTTGGTGGCATTTTAACTATTTCAGCAGGAGAATGATTGCAATTGATTACATGAATACCAAAGAGTTCTGATAACATGCAGTAATCCAAATCTAGAGTTCAATACCCAGTTAAACCATTTCAATTTATTTTGAATATCTGGTTGTTCATAATAGCCTAGAGAGGGAGAAGACTAACTTGGCCTCAGTGTATGTGCAGAGCTAATGACATTAGTAAGGTATTGAAAGAGAGGGTGGTGGTGGTCATTATTGTTTACAGACATTCATTGTTTGATCTAGTTAAGAAAGAATATGCTTTTCTTTGTAGCTCAGTAGAACACCTAGGTGAATAGGCTACCTCTATATCTCCTGAAGAGGTGTTGATTAGGCAAGATAATACCAAACAAAATTCTATACAAGTGGCTTATTTATCAACTGTCACATCTACGATAGGGATTTAATACCTACTGCGTCTATACTATCATTCAAAGTACACCTGGCTCTTCACTTGCTTAGAGCGACCATGACAACCACTTGTACTGTAAGCAGTGTGGGAATTCGATTGGAATCGTAATAGGGAGTATAAAGGGTAGATTTGAAAATGAAAATAACATAGCACACCTTAATGCTTCATTGATCTGTAAACAAAGTAATGTGTATAGCATTTTTATTTATCTAGCATACATACACACACATACACATTCAATTAGGTGAACTTGTGTGGGTGGATGCATGTTAGATAAGGGGTTACACACCCACACACATATATACACACATTTAGAATATAATTTTAATTCTAAAAATGCAAAATACTGACTCATTTTTTTTTGTTTAAAAGAAGAGCAGGCTGTATCACTAAAATCTTGCAGTTACTTCTTTTTAGCATTTAGTAGTTCTTGAGTTTAGTTTACATTGAGATTGACTTCTAGAAATGTATATTTTTATTTAAAACCTTGAATTCACTCCACCACTCTCATGCTTATAGATTTATTCATTCATGTAATAAAATCTGTGAAGCTTGGAGTAGCCACAGAGTGAATCAAGTTTCAAATTTTCTTAATAAAGTCTCCTTGTAATGAGGTCTTTTTCTCTCATTTGTAT
>JAOPJW010003905.1:156821006-156833709 GCA_027122535.1 Octopus maya
CATCTGCATCTCAATGGCCTGCTTACTGATACCATTAGCCACACACACAAACACACACCCCACTATGCAGATGATACCATCTTTCACTCCTCCATAACCTTCCACAAACATACATCCAAGTCATTGAGTGGGCATCTGGAAATAGCAACCAAATATCCCTTGAGTTTTGTCCTGCCATCTTTAAAATGAGCACATAAGATAATTTAGAATACTATGAAAAAATATTGGATCAGAGCTAACTTTGAGCAAAACGACAATATCAACGACAAACGGGCATCATCTATAGACAACTTCTAGCCTCAAGAAATATCTTGAATTAGAGATATGAGAAGCCTGGTCTCATTCAAGAGTAACAAAACACTGCTGTTAGTATGCACAGCAAGGAAATCAACACAATGAAAATCTTCAAAAATTTTACAAATGCCAGGCTTCACCATCTCTGACCTTTTATGGCAAGTCAATAAAGAAGCCACTACATCATTGCTTAATCTTCAGAAAATTACAGCCAAATCTCCCTCCTATCATTCCCAACTTCTTAAATAGTCATAGACATAATCCTAAAAAGACAGGACGGCCATGGTTAGAATACTCTTCTCCATAGGTCCGCTAGATTAGTGTTGACCTATATATGTATACACAACAGCAACCTTTCATAGTGACTACACAAGCATCATCCCAAAGTCTAAGCTGCCACTTCAATAGTGGAGAGGAATAAAAGCTATAAACAAATGTCAATTATCTGCACTGAACAAACACAACACAAGAATATTGTGTACATATCTGGGTTAAAACAACTACTACACACAAACATTTTAAGTTGCACCCTAAGAAAAAGCATCTAGGAAGGCTTTATACACCAAAATACTGATTTCACTTGTCCATTGATACACTTTATTCTGTTTCCATCTCTCCTTCTGTAATAACAATGACTCTGCTTCTATGAACTTGTAAGTTGTGGTACCACTTCTGTACTCACCCACCTGATGCACACTTCATCGCTCTCTTCTCAAATCTCAAACCTTGTGCCTATGTTAAAAACAATTGTGTGTCATCTCATAGACTCTAAACTAAAACACTGTATGGATCCAGTTATTGTTTCTTTTCCAGTACTGAAGAAATATCTCTACTTATTCCAATAAAAGTCCATTTGCAGAAATTTATGTTAAACACCAGCTGTATCCTCAGACTAACATGACCACATAGAATGAAAGATGTTTAAATGCTAATCTCTATTTGATGGCTCATTACACACACACACACACACACACACACACACACACACACACACATTCATGATCTAGTAGACCATATATGTTGCATAATTTGGATGTATAGTAAGGTATATTTAATGATAAGCAATACATATATTCTTCATCCCTGGGATGTGTCACCTAATATATGTGGTTGAATGTAAACAAATGTCTTGTTCTTTTATCTCTCTGTGAACAGAAAAGAGGGCTTTGCTTGACCAGTTTCAGTTCTAATTTGAGTTTCTATCTGAAACCGAGAGATTTAGCTTATATCATAACTTATGTAAATTGGTCGGTCTAATTTTTGTAATGCAGCATAGTTGTATCAGTGATTAATTAATTGATATAATTCATTTATTACTGATGCACTAAAAATCACATGTTGAAATACATAGTAAATTATATCTAATAATAAGCAATATAAACAATAAAACATAGATTATGCATCACTGACACCTAACATATTCTTTATCATTAAATATACTTTACTATTCACTTCAAATATATATATGCACACACACACACACACACACCTACCTACACACAAATATAGACAAGAGCATGCATATCCTAACACGCAATCATCATTACCATCATTTTTACATCCTGTTTTACAATGCTTGCATGGATTGGTCAGTTTTTTTCCACACGATGTATCAGCTCATGCCATAGCAACTTGTCATTTTCTTCATAAGATTCAATATGCTGAGATCAGTTTTCATTGCACATCCAGCAGAGCATTCTCATTTCATTTCTTTCTAGCCTTTGCCCATCTTCTGCATTCAATACATATGTTTTGCCACATAAAAATATTACAATTTTTACACAAGTGTCATGCATTTTGCTTTTCACTTGGGGAATGAATCCAAACATAAAAGCACCCTAAACTTTTCCAACTAATTCTTACTCAGGTTACAATGCTTTCAGAATACCCACCTCCACTGCTAATTAAATTATCTAAGTAAGAGAAATTATCAATAGAAACTTCTAAACATTTGAAAAAACTTAATTCATATGTGCTTAGTTCTAACTATTCCCATATCTTTGCTGCATATCAACCTGCCTGTGATTCCATCACACATCTTGTGTACTCTTAGCATACATTACTCACAATATTTGGAGTTCCTTCCTACTTGTTTCCTGCATATCAAGTACAACCATTTGTCTGATAATAATAGAGTCCACTCTTTATTCTTGCTGAAATTTTGTGGCCTTTTAATTCTTGGCTTTTCCTTCATGTTTGGAATTTGTGAAGCAAACTTAATCATTTAACCACACACGATCATGTGATCCTGGATTCAGTCCACTATGTGGCATCTCAAGGAAGTGTTCATCAGAGCCTCAAGTCAATAAAACCCTTATGAGAGAAATTAGGTTGATAGAATTGTTTGGAAGCTCGTTGGATGGATTGTACTTGTAATTAAAGTCCAACCTTGTCACATGCTGATTCTTCCAAAGAATTATATTAAAGGTGCACATATCTGTGGAATACTCAGCTACTTTACATTAATTCAGTGTAGGTTATTCAGTTTCTCAAAAAATTAACTACTTGTTAAAATCAATGGAGGATCCACCATATCGTCATCATTTAACATCATTATTCTCATTTAATGTCCAACTACTATGCTGGCATAAGTTAGATGGTTTGATAGGTTCCAGTGAGCCAGAGGAGTGAGTTGAACTCTAGTGTCTGTCTTGGCATGGTTTCTAGGGCTTGATGTCCTTCATAACACCAACCACTTTACAGGGTGCATCAGGTACTTTTTTCACCACCAACATGAATGAAGGTCGCTAAATAACTAGCAAGACAAAGAAAAAGCCTCTGAGCAGAAGTTGGCTTTATGCCAGATGTTGAGAGGCTAAAGTATGATAGAGGAACAGGCACAGGTGTTTTGCTATAGAAGAGGTATATGGCTATATCACATCATATTTGAGTAGGTAGAAGTAGCTGGATAGAAGAGAGAGATGTTGATAATGAAGTGTCAGAGTATACTGTCAAGGAAGAAGAAGTTGAGTATAAGAAAGAAGACAAACTGAAGATGGTAGTGAGGTGGATAAATTCACAGTAGTGTGAGAGGAGAGTGACATTTTATACACACATGCACACACCTTTAATGTTTCATATCTTGATTGGTATGTTGGGGTACAATTCAACTGCAGTGATGGTTACCTACCATTAACTCACTCACAGATATAGGTTTCAAATGGTAAATCTGTAAGTTCACAAAGATATTTCATCACAAATAGGTCACAGTGTTGATGCAGTGTTGCAGTAGTTTTTGGTTTTTGCACTTTTCTCAGTTACTTCTTTTTCTCTTTTTTAAGACTGCAATAGAAGTGAGGGAAAAGAGGGTATCCTACTCCTTGTGTCGTGTTTAATATTAGTAGCACTATGTGCATGAGTGAGGAAGTATCTCTGCCAAATGGTTAATTCAACATCATTTCCATTTTTTGTTTGTATGTTGTTCTTTTGTTTTGTTTTTTCCTGTTATTTATTCCATGAGAGTTTGTGAGATTGTAATAAGTCTTCTACTTCAACACTTCCAAAAATGCCACTTCTCTTTTTGGATTTTCTTTTAGTTACTTTTTTTTTTGTCCAATAAATATTTTTCATTTCATTTTCATCTTTCTTGAAATTTTTGTTTTTTATTTTCTTTCTGCTGATTTTGTTAGTAGTTGTCTTTCTCTCTGCATCTTTCTGTCTGCCTTTGTCTAATTCTCTCTTTCTCTCTCCCTCTCTCTCTCTCAATTCCTGTCTTTCTCTTGTGACTGTATCTCTGTCTCTCTCTGATTATCTGTCCTGTTATAATTAACACTTATAACTGGCCTAAAACTGGTGGAAAGGAAATATAATCTGAAGAGTTGGTCTCTGCCAAGTAAAAGCTGATAACATTCCTTTTAAACACACACATCTAGATGCAGAGAATCAGAAAGACAGATTCACACACCAAACTTATTAACATTCATGTGCAGACAAACACCTGCATACAAACATATGCAAATGCTCATGATTGCTGCAAATGCACATAGCCATAAGTATTTTTTTTCATTATGTCTGTCTGGTTGTCTTTCTGTCAGCCTATCTTTACATGTTTGTTTCTCTCCTCATATCTCTATCTGTCTGACTGTCAGTATTCTCAGCTTATTTATCTATCTATCTATCTATCTATCTATCTATCTATCTTTGTGTATCTATCTGTATGTATGTATGTATATGTAAGTATATGCTACTCTGCCTGTAGATCTCTCTCTCTCTCATACATGTGTCTATGTGTGTGTGTACACTAACATGCTCTGAAAAAGTGTTTTTCATTGAATAACAATAAAATTGTGTTAATAACTTTACACTCCTTAAAAAAAAAATTTTTTTCTCATATAGCAAAGATGCTCACACACACATACACACACACACACACACATAAACACTTTATAATATCTTCATACTGTATCGCTGTCTCTAGTTTACTGTGTACAAAAGAACATATTCACACATGCACACACAGTTTCAAATACAATTCAAACATTCTAATATGTACACACATATATCAAACCCACATGTGTGTGTGTGTGTTTATACCTCTTTATGATTAATACTTATGCCTCCATTTTAGCCTCTGCATACATGCATGCACACAAACACACACACACACATTCACATGTGCATACACTTACATTCACACTTACATACCAAATACCCAAATCCCAACATCTCTACATAATATTTTTTCATATAGTTTGTTTTGATTTTTCTTTCTCTCTCTTTCTCCTCACTCACACATACACACATACAGCACTGGATCTGTATACTCTACATTATTCTGTAGCTTTTATTTTACACGTGAACACATAGCTACACATGCTTGCATAAACTTAAACACAAACCCATACATGAGAGAGATGCATTCAAGCATACACATTGCCTAAACACAAACTTACAAACATAACATATTAACACAATAGACATGTCATTATGAATATTTAGTTTATGTTTCCTGTGATTTGTGTGCTGTTAAAAGCACGCACACACACACACACACACACACACACACCTCACTTCACTCACTCTCCTCACCTCACCTCACTCACTCACATATAATTTCTAACTAATTTATTTTGCTTAACACACAAACTGAATTATACCTTTACATATGCATACACACAGTCTCACTACAAGATACCTTGGACAAGTGCCTTCTACTATAGCCTCAGCCCAACAAAAGCCTTGTAAGTGGATTTGGTAGACAGAAACTGAAAGAAGCCTATTGTATATATATTTGTATATGTCTGTGTCTGTGCCATCGCTTGACAACCGATGTTGGTGTGTTTATGTCCTTGAAATTTAGTGGCTTGGCAACAGAAATCGATAGGTACTAGGCTTACAAAGAGTCCTAGGGTTGATTTCTTCGACTAAAGGCGGTACTCCAGCATGGTCACAGTCAAATGACTGAAACAAGTAACAATAAAAGAATATATATATTGAGAGAGAGAGAGACCAAGTGTATAGTATAATTTTGAGGGGAGAGAGAGTATGTAGTAAGTGAGGGTGGTTTTGCTGCTACACACACACACACACACACACACACACACACACACACACACACACACAAATGTACCATGTGTAGGATATTAATCTAAGTACTTATCTCAGTAATTATATGCATTCACAGACTTCAGTCTTTTACTTGCATTCAAAAACCCTTTCTGAATGAGTCATCGTTATTTGATGATAAAACATGAATTGTATCATTTCATCAATGACTACGTTGTGTTATATCTCACATTACCACATGATGAAATGCAGGCACACATATATGATGTATGTGTGCACGTGCACATGCACACATCACCATCATCGTTTTACATCACTTTTCCATGCTGGTATGGATCGGATAGCTCATTAAGCTTCAAGTCTGTTTTTATTTGAAGTCACAACCCTCTTAGATGGGCCAGTGGACCAAGTCTCACTTCTATGCTTCAGTTTGGGATTGGTTTCTATGGCTGAGTACCCTTCTTATCACTGGCCACTTTATACAGGGTGCATTTTATTGTGGTACCAGCACTTGAGAGGTTAACATTCTCAAAAAGATATAGGAATTCCCTCAACCCCACATTTACTTTACCATTTACAAAGTGCGCTGGATGTGGGACTGCTATGTACACTAGGAAATCAGAATCCTCAGCATTCCATGGTGTGCTTATGAACTCAAAGATAATGTTGCAGAGAAGCAATGTGAATAGATGACCAAAGAAGAACCAAAATGAGTGTGTATAGGGAGCAAGAGAAATATGGTAGATGGGATGAGAGTGGATAATAATGGATGTGAATTAGTGGGGATTAGTAACAAGTGACTTGGGAATGAAAAAGGTAATGATGGAAGATGTGTTGGGTACATGCAGGTCTGATGCAGTGTCTTATGATGGAAGAAACAAAAGGTAGAGTGATAAGGATGGTAGTTGGATTGTGTGTGATTGAAATATAGGTAAATTCTCTTTGTGCAGGCAGCATGGTATGGCTGGTGGGAGAGAGTGTGAATGTCAGACAGGGAAAATCAATTGCCATCATGACTTTTATGGGTGGCATAAAACAGTGAAAGAAGAAGGGAGAGTGATGGAGAGCTCGTCTTGATACCATTTGTCTTTTTAAATAATGTAAGCAATGTAATCTCTGATATAAATAAGATGGGTTGATCATAGCTAGAATGCCTTTGGTTTTAAGTTAACTTCAATCATGCCAGACCTGGGCTTGAAATAATGGCACCCACAGTCATCATTATCGTCATCACTTATAATTTTAGTGTATACTTTTCCATACCATTGGCCAAATCGAGTTATTTCTATTAAGTAATTTCATTTCTTGAATTATGCAAATTACAACTGGCCAAAATCTATGCTTTTTTAATTTTTATTATTCATAAAAATCCTTATCAGCTAATTAAGCAAGTTTGAGTTTGACAAAACTATGCTGATGAGGTTCCTATAAAACTGAATCCTACTCAGCTGTCCCCTTGCCTGCTGAAAGCAAACAGATTTTCCCTTAAACTATGTAAATGAATTTGGGGTAATTAATTCTTAATTTCTTGTCTTTGAAAGTCACTTATAATTGCCACTAGGTTTTTGTTTTTTGTTTTGTTTTTTCTCCAACTAAGAAGAAAATTTCAATGAAGTAAAAGTTTTCATGTACATCATTCAGCACATTTACCCCTGAGCTTAGTGAAATGTCATTATGAATATTTTATTATGAAGTTAGCTTTCCAAACACATGGTTTTGGGGTTCAGTCCTATGGTGTAAGACGTCCATGCAAGGGAGTATATTGAATAATGTAGTGGTTGGAATGGCTTCCATTGTTCTTGTATTTGAAGTAACTGCTAGTATATGTGCCAAAACAACAACAGAGTGCAATATTTCTATATTTGAGTCATTTCATTTAGATGATTTAGTCCTTCTAAGATGACATGTATGAAACAAGATCAAGATTTAGTCCTTTCATGCATCTTGGCATGAATATAGAAATATCAGACCACTGTTAGCATTGGTAGCCACACACACAGTTTCACTGCTAGAACATTGATGCAATATCATACATAGTCCCATGTTTGTTGTAGTGTTACAGAATGGCATGGTATTCATGCTTCTCTCAAATGACAAATATTAGCAGTGGAAGGAAAGCTGCTACAACTGGGAATTAAAACCAAATCACATTTAATTAACCCTTGACTGACAGCTGCACCTACTCCCAGATGTTGTTTTTTTAAAACATCATGATCACCGAGCTATATGTGTTCACATTCTTCTAATTTTCTACTCAAGGGAAGGATTGAGTTTATAGCCTGTGGGATGGGAGAATAAGTTAGCTCTGTGCTTAATATTACATTTGACATGCTGAAAATTAGTTATTTGGTGAAAATATCTGAACAAAAATCTATGTTCCTGAGAAGTACAGTTCTGAGAAGAATTGCACATGTTATTTGGTGCAGCAGTTATTCAGAAAGTGAGTTGCAAGTGTTTTTAATGTGACTGAGAAGTCAACAACCTTGCAGGGGCAGAGAATTTCATTGTAATAGTAGATGACACAAATGAAATGTAAAATATGCCTTCCTTTCAGTAGTAGTGGGGGAGGGGGAGGGGTCTTGGACACTATCATAATACACAGTGTATCTTGGGCATTTTGAGCCTGTCAGAGGTTATTCTTATCCAAATCTGAACATAACCAATTTCTTCCAGGGAGGAAGTGCAAGAAAGAGAGTGGGGTGGAGAAAGCGATGGTGAATCAACTCAGTGCTTTACTAATATTTTATCAACCTTAAAAGGATGAAAGGCAAAGTTGACTTCAGTGGGGCTTGAACTCAGTCAGAATGAATACTGCAAAGCATGCCATTTCTTGCTCTAATAGTTCTGCTAATCCATCACCAATCAAATCCTTCAGTGCCAAAGTTGAACTCCAGCTTTATTGTATCAAGGGGATAATGGGTTAACCATTTTGTCAACAAGATACCAGTCTATTGTATATAACACTGCTGGAAAATCCTGGGCCCACTGGTGGACTGATTCAATATTGGCCTAACATTTTGTGGTATACCTAACATGCCATCCAGATTATACCATTAACTTAGACCTTTGGTATCTCGAGCTGAGACCTGTCTGTACAATCATGCAGACATTGACCTGCAAATTTTGAAGCTGGATATTTGTTGTATTAATATCATCCAGTCTTGTTCAGTTATAGACTACTCTTCCACCACTGATTAATTTATATAGGAAGAAAAAATATATATTTTGCCCAGGAACAGATTTAGTGATTTTAGAGACACAACCCTATGAACAGATAAATTAATGCCCCTTAATTACTTGGCCATTTCACCTTTTCTTGTTTACATCATCTGAGTTTGTTGTGCGTTTCCACTTATAAGTAGTAACCAGATGAAGGAAAAGAGCAGAGAAGCTGAGCACATTGGTAAATTAATGGCTGACAAGCCAATGTTGGAGTCTGCTTACTAAAAGTAGCAGCTAAATTTCCCTCATATCACTCTCTACTAAGAAAGTAAATGTATTGGATAATGTATTTCTGCATCTGAAAAAGAAGAGTCAGGATGGTCATGGCTGGAATACCTCTTCTCACTTTGGTCTGACATGGGGCTAAACAACAATGACTAGTAACTGAAGAGTGTTTCTTAATTAAATGAGTTATTATGGTCTAGCTTTCCAGCTGCAGCTAACTGACTGCACGCTAGATCTGATAAGGTCACCTAAATAACAGCACTTATCTATTATTTTAAGTTCACTCTGAAAATTGTTGCAGTATGGAAATTTTTCTTTCAAAAGAAATCTTAATTAAATTATTTATGCTAGAAGGGTAATAATTGGTGATGTTGCATATGTGTGAAGCACTGCTTAATGTCAGATCATATCGTTATCCATGACCCATTTTCACTTGCAAAAGGTTTGTATTTGTAATAGATGACTTTTTATGTAACTTTTTAATGTCACATGTAATGATGGTTTAAAACACATTGTGATACCAGTAAAAGGGAAACCACCATGAGCCAATGAAGGAACTGTTGTCTGGTTGTTGCTGAACCTGTTAGCAATAACAGCCAGATATCATTCAAGTCATACATTGCCATCTTCAAACAGGAAGGACACAGTGGATATTATGGTCTAGAGTGTAGTATACCTGGAAAATAAAAAGATGGATAGTCATTACTAGAATGCCTTTTTATCATAGGTCTGTTCAGTTCAGGTTCATGTGGAACTAAACATCACAAGACAAAAGCTTTGTGTATATGGATATTTGAAGGTATGTTTTAACTGCAGTTCAAGAGGTGTTAGTGGTTAGTATCCTATCACCAGCACACTTCTATGTCCCTCGAAACTTAACATGCATTGACCCAATCAGGTTAACTGAAATAGGCACAACAGAGAGGTGCCACTAGTCATTTTAAGGTCAAATTCTTGGGTATAACTTGAGGAGCCACTCATTTTCTTAAAGTCTATAAGATTAGTAACTCATCAATCTGTTCATATGATTAGGAAACATTGAGCAATTTATTCTATTTATTGAACTTGTAGGAGATAAATAAAACATAGGAAAATTGGGAAAAGGATAGATTTTCTTTGGTAGAAAGAAGGAGTGAGCAGGAGGTTTGTTTATGCTGTGTATTGTGAAGAGAAGAGACATGAAGTATTTCTGAATAGCAAGGCTGTATGGTCACATGAACCAGGATATTGGTGGAGTGAATTGTTTGAAATGATTCAGTTCACTCAGCTTTGGTGACAATCCCTGCAGGATTTGAATTGAGACTATAAAATGACATGACTAACTACCATTCAACATACATGTTCCTAAGTGATAAAGTTCTAAATAATGATAATAATGCTTTATTTTCATTCATTAACCTAGATAAAACCTTAGGTACAGTCAAATGCTCTGCAGTTTGGGTGGGCACTGAGATGCATAGTGAAAGAGATCATTAAACAAGTGTATAGATTCAGAACTTGATATTCTTGACAACACATATAAGCTGATGCTCTAGTTTTCTCTGCAGAATCTATTAAGATCTGCACAAAAAAAAGGTTCAAGTCTGTAAAAATGGTTTGTTAAAAGCAAATATTGAAGTATTTAGTTAAAAATAGTGATCAGTTCAGTTTCGCTCACAAATTAAAAAAGATTTTTTTTTTTAACTAAACAGTTTGGAACTTTGTATACTGGTGTAATTTTTCATGCTGAACATGGTTTACTTTCAGTATTTCATGTTAAAGTTGTCGTATTTGGGTAATTTTAACCAATCGACAGAGTGTATTCAGTTGAAGAAAGCTACTACTGTTTGCGACAGTAATCGAAGAGCAACAGCTTCCAGGTTATCTCTACTAAATGTCACCACTCTGTTCTGTTCGTACGCTGAACAAAGGGCAAAGGGAAAGTGTTGCTCCTTGGTCATAACTGACACAAAAGAGAAGTTTACGGCTGCAAGAAAGACAATGCCACCTTTATCCTTTCTTCTTTTCTAGTCAGCACCGTGCATTCCTTAGTCTTTCCCTCTCTACTGGCAGACAGCCACTTCTACACTATCAACTACCAACCAGCGAGTGAACTTGTTGTCACTGCCACTACAATTACTGCTGTATCTCTTAACTACATGTTAGGCAAATGAATAAATATAGGTAAATAATATTTCTTCCTTCTTGGTGTTGATTCTTCCATGTTCACTGTTTACTCCAACACGAGAACCAAAAGAAAAGTGTGTAATATGCATCACAGGCAGTAAATAAAAATAATATAGAATAGAGTGGTGACATTTAGTAGATATTACCCAGAAGTTGTTGCTCTCTGATTACTGTCACAAACAGTAGTGGCTTCCTTCAACTGAATAAACTCCGTTGATTGGTTAAAATTACCCAAATACAACAACTTAAACACAAAATAACTTCTAAAATATGAAATTTTGTCAAAAATGTTGAAAGTAAATCATGTTCAGCATGAGAAATTACACCAGTTTACGAAATTTCAAACTGTTTAGTTAAAAAAGAAATAAGTTTAAAAATCTGTGAGCGAAAGTGAACAGATTCAATAATAGGAATCGGGAAAAATGGTCTTGCTAAGTATGTAAAAAAGTGGTAACAACTCAATACCGGATACTCAAATTCAGCCTTGACTGAGTAAGTCTATGATAGAAAGCATTCTAGCTTTGACCATCTCTTTTGGGAGGTAGGGGTTGGCATTGTGTCTACATATGACTATCATTTAATGTGTTTTTCCTTTTCTAAAACAACAGAGTGCAATTTGAAGGGAATTTGGCTACTATTCTTGTAGATCAAGCAACCATGTAGAAGCTTCCCTATTGGATAGTTATGTGTTTGCATGTCTATGTGCACATGTTTACAATGCACATGTTGATTTGTGGCTGTTTGTATAATCAAAACCTGTTTTAGGTTATATTTTCGCAAGTCTGTTTCATGATGTTTTTTTTCTAATTATGGAACAAAGATTTTAATTTCAAAAATCTCATGTAACCTGAGATGTCAATCCTAAATAAGACTTTAGTCTAAAGAAAGTTAATTTATCATGTGCACTCAAAATTAGTCTTCTTTCTTACATCAGTGTTTGTGTGTGCGTGCATATATATATATATTGCAGTCTCATTAGTGCTGGTACTATGAAAAGAAGCACCCAGTACACTCTATAAAATGATTGACTTTAAGAAGGACATTGCCATAGAAACCATACTAAAGCAGATATTGAAGCACAACACAGTTCTCCAACTTCTTTTAATCTTGTTAAATGATGATGATCTGTGTGTTTGTGTATCTATCTATCTACATAAATACATAATATATTATTATATTATACTCATCAATACAAGAGGGGAAACCTATGTAGATTTGTTACATTCTTGACAAGTATTTTCATTTTGAATTGATTTGCTTCCTTTCCTGACTGATTCACCTACACTGCAAA
>JAOPJW010003905.1:157092391-157102938 GCA_027122535.1 Octopus maya
ACATACATATATACATGAACATACGTATATACACTATAGTTTATATATGCATACGGATATATTTAAAAACTGTTCGTCCGTTGTATTGAACATGAAAAATGTTGTAACTGCAGAAGTATAGATTGAATAAAATCAATTAAGAAATTAAATAATTGCTAAAAATGTTGCTTAATGTGATATAATTTAGTGTAATATAAATTTAATTATGGCCTAGGTGACATTTAAATAAAAAAAAAAATTAGCTACTGGCGAAAATCACCAGATATTTCGCTGAGCCCGGTAAGGTTCTGTCAGCACTATCGGTCTACCAGCAATGATAATTACTTTCATTGCATTTATTTATCATTAGCATTAAGTAAATAATATCATAAAAATAACAATAAAAATAATAAAATATAAAATAAACAAATCTGTCCGGGTATTCGATATCTTTAAAACACATTTTGAGCGATTTTTAGATACACGAAATCTTTACGTCACATTTTAGGCGATAGTAAATGGACTTTTTAAGATGTGCATTAAAGATCAAAGTTGTGCGGCATATTGTGGACGAAATTGCAGTGCAAAAATTGCAGTGTAAAATAACAATCATATGGTTCAAAAAGGTGCATTTAAAAGTAGCAGCTACAATATGACAATGAAAATAAAATAAAATGAAAATAATGTAAAAATGATAATAAAATAAAATAAAAAGATAAAATAGAAATAAGTTTGTAAACAGTCAAAGGTTGTCTTGAAAGTCGAAAAATGTAAAATGGAAAGGCGAAAAATGTCCAATGACTGTAATAATAAATGATGTTTGTTTTAGGTGAAAAAGTACAGTATTCTTTCACTAGATATTTTATACCTCAGCGTGTCTGCATATAGATATAAATATATCACACACACACACACACAAACACACACACACACACACACTCACATACACACACACACACACACTCAAACACACACACACACACACACACACACACACACACACACACACACACACACACACACATATATAATGAGTTTCTTTTTGTTTCCACCTACCAAATGCATTCACACGGCTTTGGTCGACTCGAGGCTGTAGCAGAAGATACTTGCCCAAGGTGAATGTAGTTGGACTAAACATAGAAGCATATGACTGGGAAGCAATCTTCTTACCATTCATCTACGTGACGGCGGCCATGTCGATGTACCACGCGGAAGAATTGTAGTTGAGTGAATCAACCGCAGTACTTTTATGATGTCTGGTACTTAACACATCGGTCTCTTATGCAAAAGCGCTACTTACAGAGACATAAAGATGTCAACACCGATTGCAAATCGTTATTGGTGAACAAACAGGAGCATTATGATGCACGTGCATACCTGCGCACACGCATACACACATACGACGGGCTTCTTTTAGTTTTCTCCTACCTAATACACTCACAATGAATTGGTCGGCCCAACGCTATAGTAGAAGACAGTTGCTTATGGTACCAAGCAGTGCGACTGATCTTAATCTTAGAACTGGATATTGATATACGTCAGTACGAAGCGTTATTAGAATACAAAGCTATCATTAGAAATTGGATGACAAAGGAATAAAGAAGTATGGCTGCTACTTTATCCTGTCGACGCAGTAAAATCTATTTTTGCATGCGGTTACTTCTTACACTTTAGCGTGCAATCTACCTCCACTATAAGATCTTCATTCTACAAGATGATAAATGCAAATTGAATAATATTAAGTAATAATTTATTAATAGCTTACACTTAAATCTTAATTAACGATATACACTTCGTACACCATTTAGGAAGGCTACAAACAAATCTGCTGCATCTTTTCTCAAAACTTTCCAGGTATGACTGGAAATGCTCACTACTGATGTCTCTTATTTTCTTTAAAATAGTCGTCTTGGAATCCAACCATGATCTCTCAATAGCCTGGTATGTGCTCCTGTCACTGGATCCACATAATTTTCTTGGTGATTCGCTGGTTATAACCCATGGCATTTAGATTAGAATATGCAGGCCATTCATCTGAGTGAATTACTGAATCTTTTTCATATTCCTGCTCAATGATTTGTAACAGAGTGTTTATGTCACGCCATTGCACGTAGAAGAATCGATAGTCAGAGCCTTGTTGCAGACGAAAGACCCTTGGACCATCAGTTCTATGTCCATGGTTCCTGTTATTTTGTACAGCTAGATATTTTTTTTTGAGCAAGAGGATCATTGTCGCCATTTAGCAAGCAGTCTTCTACGATTGTATTTCCCTCGACAAGCAAATCTTGCCTCGTCAATTTCAATGGGGGTGTTGCTATTACTAACCATCTTACTCCATTGACGATGAGAAACGATGGTTCCACACACCTCTCTGCATATGTTATACCAGTCAGTCATTTACTGTATAGGAAGACTTTCCGGTTAGAGTCACTGCTTTATTAATGGATATCTCTATTACGAAAAAGAAACCCAGCTCTAAAATCTCGCACAAACTGAAATTGCAGTGCAATCTGTTGTTGATGTCCGTATAATAATAATAATAATAAAAAACGGTTACCTTTCCATATAGAACACGAATTTTGACACTCTTTTCGAGGACAGTGAAATATAGGCCGGTATTATCCACTTCTGTCACGTTTTCGTTTTTCTTGCATGATGCTACCACAATGATGACAAGGATCTACTTCTTGTGATGTATCCAGAAGATTGTTTTCTTGTAAAAATGCAACTGCTGTTTCCTCTGTAAAAATTATACGTCTAAAGAAATCCTTTGTAGAACGACCGTGCGAAGGAGAATGGAACGGCTCCTTTTAACGCGTCGCACGGTCGACACAAATATAAGTGAACTCGGATCTTTTCGTCACCGCCCTCTTACGTATCATCATCACAGTACACTTTTCGACCCAACGAGGAAACCTCTGCGTAGCTGTATTACCAGCCATATCTCCTTCATATCACATCCTAAGGTTGTCGACAAAATCACGTTAGACGATGCTTTCTTTCACAATCAGGCACACACCGCAGGTGGTAACTGATCCAAGTCAACTCTAAATTAAAAAAGAGAAAAACAAAATATACACATGTACGTCGACTTTGCCTTTCATCCTTTCGGGGTCGATAAATAAAGTACCAGCTACGCATTGGGGTCGATGTAGTCGACTTAATTCCTTTGTTTGTCCCCTCTATGTTTAGCCCCTTGTGGGCAATAAAGAAATAAGAAATAGTAATAAATACTTCGTAACGGGAATATTATTTCTTCGTGCAGAGGTTAGCAAATAATTTAATGAAACGGAAATTTAACTTCAGGGTGATGATATAATAAATGAATTAAATGACATGACACGTGAAAAATAGAGCAAATTACACATAATGAAACACACACACGCCCACACGCACATGCACACGCACACATACACACACACACACACACACACACATTCTGTGTATTTTTCTATTACACGAATCCATGTTTGCACCGGAGGTATGAAAATTATACATAAATACAACTCTGTCATCAGCAGCCAAAGAGAGTAGTTGATGAAGGTTATTGGTTTTATACGCTCTGGTTTTACTACAAATTAGAGAACTAGAATCTTTCAATGCCAAATGAAATGTTATAAAACTTGGGATACATTTCTCTAAATTTACGCCTCTACTACCAGGGTTTAAATTAAATCGCTACCACCAGGATTTGAATTAAAATTTCGTTAGAAAACCTTAACGAAATATCTATTTCTAATGACTCCCTTCTGAATTTTAATTTTTAATATCATATAGTGTGTATTTTATTGCTGAGATTTTACAGTTAAAGAGAAATGATTTGAATTAGCGTCATCAGTAACAGTGGCGATATTGAAACAGACGTCAGCCATGGAAAGCTACAGTCGTATTCCAGAAAATGTGCACTGCCTGTTCCTCCAACACCATTTGCTTACCCACAAAGATCCGGTTCTATAGTATAGTTTTACCGAGGGAGACATAGCAGAGTGCCATGAAAATCGATAGAAAGCTAGATGTGTTCCACCTAAGATACTCGAGAAAGATTCTGGGAATGTACTAGCTGGACCACTTAACCAATGAAGACATTCTAAAGACAACCAGCTCAAGACCACTTTCCGAAATCATCACAGGACAAAGGTTAAAACTGGCAGGTCACATGTTCCGACTACTGGAACAACATCATTCTAAAACGGCTTTCAAACGGACTCTACCGGAGGGAAAAAGAAAGAGAAGATCGAAAGCTACATGGCGCAGAAATTCATAACCGACACGAGAGGCCAATATCATGTGGCTCGATGCAGAGAAAACTGCAGCCAACAGAAGTCTGAGGTGTCAACTTGCTGCTCAATATATTCGTGTGCACAGGAGCAACTGATACTGATATATTTTAGTTGGTTTTGAGAGGTTCTTACAATATGAGTTTGTACAACCCAAATAATCTTCATCTACTCTTCTCTCTGTGTGCTGATGGCCGAGTTATGTATGTGTATACTTTATCTCCGCAGGAAATATTGATTAACTTTCAGAAGAAAAAGAAACCATGAAACTTATTTATTTATTTCATTATGTATACCGTTATTTTTCACATGTTATATTGTTTAAATCCATATATTTATTATTACATTATCACTCTGAAAGCAAGTAATTTTATTTGATTGAATCCTTTTGCTAAACTTTCTACGCAACAGACTTGCATTGTCAGCTATTAAGACCATAAGGAATCAATCTGATGAAATATAGTTGCCGTACAAATTCCAAATGAGCATATAACACTTCTGAATTAACATGCACACGCGATAAAATTATGAAAAAATGTCAAGTGTTTGGGTGGATAATATATCACATCGTCAATCGCCGAAATCTAAAAGAACTATTTGTACAATTTTTTCGTTCTTCCGCATATTTTACATGTTGCACAAAACTAAAAAAAAAAAAAAAAAAAAAAAAAATCCATAAAACATTGTACATACATTTTAGATAGAATTACATTTAATTTTATTCAAATGAAAGCTGACACCCTCGACATCATTAATGCTTCTGACCGTTTCGAACATGCAAATCTTTTATCGGAAATGATAGCGTTACTCATATAGCAAATTCGAAGCCGAATCGCTGGATAGCCGAGTAGGTATCACAATTATGTCATAGCCGTTTCACGTGATCAGCCGATTAACCGACTAATCATCGTCAAGCCATCGCATGATTCGACTTCCTAAAATTTTCTCATGGAGCCCTATATAAAGGTATGGTTTTGGTGGTAACTCCAGAATGTGAGGCAGATGCCCCCTGAATGTTGAGGTAGCTTGACGTCTCCATTCTCATACCAGTTTAGAAGACACAGTTGTGAAGATAGTGCAATTACTTTCCAATTGTGTAAAGCCGCGATATACCGGTTAGATTGTCGTAAATCCTAGAGTCTGTCTCTCCAGGCGTATAATTGTCGTTGTTATTTTTTATCCAACGACTATGTGCAGTAAATAAAGCTTCTGGCAATTGTTCGTGAATGTTGTTAATCATTTTTACACACAGCCCTAGAAAGACATTTTCGTTTTCCTTCAACATCAAATACACAAAAAATAATTCACGTCACGCACATCATGAAGTCTAGTATATCTCAGAGTTTAGTTTTTATTTTCTATTCTCTTCCTTCTGTTCATCAATGGTTTACTCAGCATCATTCCGACAACGTCGGAATGATTATGAGTAAGCCTTCATTCTTCCTCAGTCTTTCATAACTATCTCGTACCCTCACGCGACATAGATACCACACGCCAAATCTGCACCAACTCCATGAACAGAGACCTCGAAAGGATCCCTCAACGGGGGTCATGCTAATCTTGTTTCTTTCAACAACAAAGACACTAAAACGCAGTTCATATCAAGGAAACATCATCGCATTGCACACCCCTTAATCATGAGCATCATGCAGTAAGAGCCTTCTCGAGAGCTTCAAACGTTGGGTGTGGAAAGCACACACTTAGCACGGGACAGAAGTTACTTCTACTCCTAACAATTGTTGACACTCGACAAAGCTCTGATGAGGTCTGCAACTGAATACTGCTTTCTCATCAAGGACGTCGCTGTTGCTATACACTCAGATAATATGGATCATATCTAGAAAAGTGTTATTCGACTGACAAACATAAAATCATTCACGGACATGCTCCAGTCTCTGGTCCACAAGCACACTGTCACTTCTATTTGCCTTTTCTACTGCTATCATAATGGACTGCTCCTCGGAGCTGCGAATGCTCATCCCCAAACCGATAGAATAAGTGCCAGGCTTTAAAAAGTGACTTCTGGGGCCGATTTGTTCGACTAAAACCCTTCAAGACGGTACCCCAGCATAGCCACACCCCAATTACTAAAAGAAGTAAAAGAGAATGACCTAAACTGCATCCAGTGGTGAGGCTCCAGTTCATGTGTTCTGGGATTCTGGGGAGAATGGAGTTACTCCTTAGTCGCCATTACTCCCCGTTCCGCTCTTACCCGGAGCGGTAGTACCTCTCAGAGTATTACTCATCTATGGGTTAAATAGTCTTAATGACTAGGTATACTAGACAAACACGACGTGCCAGGGTTCTGGGCCGATGGACATGTCTTGTAGCAACCAGTAGCCACCTCCAACCAAGGTGACCGCTCCTGCGCTTCGGAGGAAGGTTTTTAAGCCAAAGGCTAGGATGATGAAACTCTGTCGTAAAACCTAGGACCTTGCTGTTACCGTCCCAACTTTTTGCGCGATGGCAGATGAACTCCAGGTGTAAAGGGTGGGGGACAGTTCAGCGCACACTGCACATCACCTAAAAGCTCCACTGCTCAGGTTCGACGGACCCGTCCGCAAACGCCAATCATACCAAGCCCTGACACGATGGGAAAGGGGCATAAACGGCAAGTGGAAGATGACTCTGGAAGTTGTGGTCCCAGTCCTGTATGCAGGCGATCCAGGATATTAGTCGCCTGATGTTGACCCAGAGATGACATCATCATTCGGCACAACCTGAATGACCAAGCAACCTTCTCTAGGGACAGGACTGCTTGCTTCACATGGAGAGAGACCTAGAAAAAGTGACCTAAACAAATTTCATCTCCTATACCCATATTTGGCAAACCGCGGTCAACGGATATTTTCTCTTGCGGTCGAACAATATCAAGAATGAAAAGGTACACACCTACCTACAACAGCGTGAAGGGATTGAAAATTGCAAGCTAGAACATCAGAACCATAATAGACACAGCCGGTAGCAGTCGTTCAGAACGTTGCTCCGCTTTAATCGCACACATACTGTCAAGACTGCATGTTGATATCGATGCTCTCAGTGAAGTCCGCTATCCAAAGAAAGGTAACCTACAAGAACTTGGTGCCGAATATACTCTCTACTGGTCTGGCAAAACAGCAGCAGAGAGGCACCTTTTGGGCATTGGGTTCATGATCAGAAACTCAATAGCTTAGAAGCTTGAAAACCTGCCAACAAGTTATTCTAGCTACATCATCTCCGTGTGTCTCCTACTGAGTAATCAGCAGTATGTCACATTCTACAGTGTGTACTCCCCAACTCTTCAAGCAAATTCTGCAGGCAAGGGTAAATTTTTCTCTGGTCTGCGCAGTCGTCTTCTACAATGTACCCCTGCAGACAACAAGGTCATAATCCTTAGTGATTTCAACGGCAGAGTGTGCCGAGATTCTGTAACCTGGAAATGAGTACTTGCGAAACATGGCGTTGGTAACTGCAACGACAACAGGCTCTTGCTGTTGGAGTTCTGCACAGAGTATCAGCTCGTCATCACGAACACCATCTTCCAGCAGAAAGTTTAAAAACAACCTAGATGCATCCTCGGTCCAAATATTGGTACCTCATTGAATATATTCTAGTGCACAGCGTCACATGAAAGATGTCTGGCATACTCAAGTGATGCCCAGTGCAAAATGTCACACCAACCATCACCATGCTCGTTGAAAACTTAAACTCCACTTTAAACTCAAACTGAAGAAAGAAGCCCTCAGGAAAAAGTTACAGGTTGACAGTTTCCAGGCAGCTGGAGTGAAAGCAAACTTCAAGACAGCCCTTCAGTCGAAGCTTGTAGACGTAAATGTCCCCACAGATCTCTCTCCTGAAACACTTTGGGAACAATTGAAAGCTGTCATTCTGCAGATATCTGGAGAAGTTCTTGAATTCACCTCAAGGAAGAACAAAGACTGGTTTGATGAAAACAACGAGGAAATTCAAGTATTGTTGGTGAAGAAGAAAGAGATCCACACATCAGGCCCGCTTAGTCCAACCATCTTGTCCTGAGAAGAAAGCTGCATTCCGTCTCGTATGTAGTGATCTCCATCGCAAGCTTTGAGGGATCCAGAAAAAGTGGTAGACCAACCTCCCCTAGAGAACTTAGCTGTGCGCAGACATTAGTGACATCAGGGACTTCCACGAAGCCTAAAAGACGGTGTATAGCCCTACGTATCAGGCCCGAACTCCTTTACATAGTGCAGATGGTCAGGTATTCCCTATAGATAGGGCGTCCATCCTCAGCTGTTGGTCGGAACATTTCCAGGTCCTCTCCAGTGCTAACCGCACTGTCCAAGAATCACCAATACTTTGCATTCTCCAATGACCAGTAAAAGTGGAATTAGATGAATTTCCCACCGTTGAAGAGACCACCAAAGCCATAGAGCTGCTGAAGAATCTCAAAACAGGTGTCGATGGAATCCCACCAAAGATTTGGAGGCATGGGGGACCAGCATTACATATAAACTCTATGAGCTCCTCGTCCGTTACTGAGTGCAGGTATAACTACTACAAGATCTCCACAATGCAATTATTATCGCTCTGTGCAAGAACAAAGGTGAAAAGTCAAACTGCTCTAATTACCGGGGGATTACTCTGCTCTCCATTGCAGGGAAAAATCTTTGCAAGGATTCTGAAGAGAATGGTACCCACCATCGCTGAAGAACGCTTTCCATGGAGCCAGTGCGGATTCAGAGCCTACAGTCTTGTTCTCAGGCAGCTTCGAAAGAAGTACCGGGAACAAAACAAAGGGCTGTATGTAACGTTCGTTGACCTAACTAAAGCATTCGACACTGAGTAGGAAAGGCATGTGGAAGATCATGGTTGTTAGCTGCACGAAGACTCGTGTTGTCAAGTCAGGCTCAGTAGTGACCTCTCCGATCATCAACAGAACCCTTTCCGATCACTCCGACGACTGCAGGCCCACAAAAGACCCTGGAACAACTGGTTCGACACCTCCTCTATGACGATGATGCTGCCGTTATTGCCCACTTAGAAAGAATCTTGCAGCGTATCACTTCCTGTTTCACAGAGGCTTCCCAGCTCTTTCGGCTAGAAGTCAGCTTAAAAACGACGGAGGTACTTTACCATTCTGCACCTTGGGAAGAAGCCCTCCTCATATCACCATTGGCGAGACTGAATCGAAAACGGTCCATCGGTTACCTACCTGGGGTGTACCATCATATCAGATGCTAAGATCAACAGGGAAGTCGATAACAGACTAGCAAAGGCGAACAGTGCATTTTGTAGATTTTACAAACGCATGTGGAACAACAAACATCTCAAAAAGGGCACCAAGATCAGCGTGTACAGAGTCATAGTCTTTACCATCCCCTCTGTATGGCTCAGAGCCGTGGGTCACTTATTGTCACCATCTATAATTCTTCGAGCGCTTCCACCAGCGCTGCATCCGCACCATCCTCAACATCTACTGGAAAGACTTCATCACCAATGTTGAAGTCCTTAAACAAGCAGAAGTCACCAGCAGCGAAGCCATGTTGTTGAAGACCCAGCTACGCAGGGTAGGGCACGTCTTCAGGATGGAGGATCATCTCTTGCCCAAGACCAAAAGAACAATACAGGTACTGTCTGAAAAAATCTTTTGGTGCCAGTCACATCTACCATCACTAGTAGTTTGCCCTAGCCTGGCATCTCACCATCAACCATGCTGTCTCCTCCTTTGAAAACCCTCGCAGGGCCACTCTTAAGGACAAAAGGTGCTGGAGGAAGAACCGAAAAAACGTGCCATCAAATCCTGACCAAACCTTCAATTGCAGCCATTGCAGCCATGCCTGCCTGTGCCGCATTGGCCTTGTCAGCGAACGTGCCTGCAGAAGACATAGACCAACCCCTTCTTAATCTTCGTTCGCGAAGCCATTCCAAGATGTGTGTGTGTGTGTGTGTGTGTGTGTGTGTGTGTGTGTGTGTGTGTGTGTGTGTGTGTGACCACCGCTTGACAACCGGTGTTGGTGTGTTTACATTCCCGTAACTTATCGGTTCGGCAAACGACACCGATAAAATAATAGACTTTAAAAAAGTACTGAAGTCGATTCGCTAGACTAAAATACTTTGAGGTGGTACCCCAGCATGACTGCAATCTAATGACTGAAACAAGTTTTGCATTCTATCAGGGGTCGACCAACACGTTGGAATGTAACTCCTTTCTGGAAATTATCCTCTGATGAACTATCCAATTAACCAGTTTCAATAGGAAAATTTTAAATTAAATTAATTTAATTTCTCTAATTGAACTAATTGGATATGGAAACGGTTGTAAGGATAGATCGG
>JAOPJW010003905.1:157548615-157559902 GCA_027122535.1 Octopus maya
AAACATGTATAGATAATTTGTTTTATATTTTATAAGTAAATTACTTATATGTCTGCATTAATATAAACGATCTTTAATACATATTTTAAGCTAGCTCATCTGGTTAGAAGAAATCCATGTTAAACAATAATCCCTCGACATAGCTTAATGAAACATTAAGGAGCTTTCCTTATAAATACCATCAGATTAGTTGAATCTGTTTATTGTGACTTAAGTTTATGCACACACACACACACACACACATACATATTCACACTTATACACACACCATACATATAGATAAACCAGAGGATATATGTATACAAACAGCTGATTACTTACAATTGTGAGTAGAAACTCACTACAGTGCAAGCAAATAGCAGGAGATATCTTCAGAGGAAGAACCCATCAAGCAAATGTTCCAGCATATTAATTCTTAGCACTCTAAGGCAACCAGGCCCACCTAGGTAGTGACTCTTAGGTGTCCTCTTGCTGTTATTTAAATGCCACCTTCATAGTGAGATTGAACTCAACCTTTGTATGAGCTCACTGCTTGGCTACACAGACTATTGCTTGAACTTAGACCATTTCAAACTGTTTCCTTCCTCCTATGTTTAGTGGCTGGATTTTTTTTTAATTCCATCTGCCGTTACTTTTTGCCCCAAACCACATTGAGCTCTTCTCAGCTATCTGTGATAGGCATTTCCACGTCCCTATTCTTTTGCAACCTTTGGTTCTGAGCTAACCTAATTGTTGGCACATGAATGCTACAACAAACACCTGTGCAGCAGTACTCCTCTTTTGTTCGTTCTTTCCTCAGGTCATTGTACTTTCTCATCTTGAATTAGTGTTCCTTGAGTCAGCTTTCATAAAGGACTGTTAACTCAAACAAGATGATTCAGGCACCTGATTTCAAGCATAGGTCGATATCTGGTCTTTGTCCTTTCAGAATTTTCTTTTACCTGAATTACCTAGTTCCTTAAGAGGGGGGGGGGGGTTTATTAAAAACAGCCTTGCTGAAATTCAAAGCATCAGGGCTATTTAACTATATATCCACAAAGGTTGAAATTTATCGACTAGAGTAGGTAAAATCTCTTAGATGTTTTGGTTGTGTACAAATCTTTTGTTATTGGCTGTATTATTTGTTTTGCTAAGTCCTAATTTAATGCTAGATTGTATGCCATTACTTTCTCTATTTTGCTAAGCCCTATTTGAAGCTGCTAGACTGGTGATTGAGCATGATAGTTTTACCATGTACTTATTAAATATCTGATGCTATGTATATTGTAGAAGAAAATTCCATTCAAGTATATCTAAGAAAATATTAGGTATTTAGTGTTTTCATTTCAAAAATTAAAGTGGATTATACCAAGTAATATTTCTATTTCTGTTTCATCTTTTTGTACAGTGTCAAAACAGATTAGAGCCATTTGTATTTTCAAGGCTAGAATGTCTTACAAGAGTCCACATTTACATGTTTTCATCAAGCATGTGTTTATTCAGCATTTCTTACTAGTAGCTCTTGTGTTAATTTTACTATTTTTAACACATCTGCCTGTATGTATACTATCAGTTTATATTTATTCCTTTTGGCTTCAGGTGCATCACATGTTTTACCATTATGTGACAGATTACCTCCAGAGTTATTTGGTTAATGCTATTCTGTTTTGTTAGCTTTCCACTCAATGAGTAATTATCCTCTATACCAGCAGGTTGCTATTCCTTATAAGTGAGTAATTAATAATATCTCAATCAGGAACATGCCCTCTCGAAGATAGAATCTGTGAGTTATTTGCTATACAACTATTATTATCGGAACCATTACTTATATTTGCTGTTATTTTTAACTCATTGTAAAGATCCAAACCCCAACTGCAAGATACTCGCTAGGAATGCAAGCTACTGCAGTTCCATGTGATTGGTCTATAAATTGACCAATCAGTGTGAAGCTGTTGCATGATATGACTTCTCAGATGTTATTTTACCCCCTTTGCACCCTACAAAAGCTGTTTGATGTCTAACTTACCAAATGGCCTTGGACATTTGCACAGACAACTTTGGGAAGTCAGATCAGTTTTGAACACTCATACATGATGTCTCATAGGTAGCTTTCTCTAGATACAATATGGCTTTCTCTCCTCCCAGTCAACGAATATATTATCATTTGTCGTAATTAGCCAATGCAATCATGTCTGGCAATAAAAATTGAAGTTAAAAGTTTGAGTTTGCTTCGATTCTTGGATCCTTCTTTGTTGATTGTAGTACTGCTTTCCATATTTTATTTACTTTGAATTCAAGAACATCATGCTGTGAATGTCTACATTTATTAAATTTGGGTCTTTGCAATGGATCAAAAGACTGCCCAGAGATGTAGTCGCACTTAATCCCTGGCAACACTATTTTCCTGTGATTGAGTAGACGACTTAAAACAATGCAATTGAGTACACTTGTGTATATTTACACCAAAATGATTATAATATCAACAAGACAGTGTAGGCCTTACATGAGGGCTGAAAAAATGCTTTCTAGAAATGCTCTGGTCATGA
This sequence comes from Octopus maya, assembly GCA_027122535.1. Classification (NCBI taxonomy): domain Eukaryota; kingdom Metazoa; phylum Mollusca; class Cephalopoda; order Octopoda; family Octopodidae; genus Octopus; species Octopus maya. The sequence continues at coordinate 157,551,141 of JAOPJW010003905.1, forward strand.
GAATTCAATTGTGTAGAATATCTGGAGAATTGCATCTGTTTGAGCTTATCTGTTAAAGCCTGAATTGTATCTTCAGTTGTTTCATGAAATAATGCCAACTCAGAGGAAATAGAAGAGATGAAAATGGGAGAATAAACTTCTGGAGAGGAAATATGCATAATATTATCTGCCAAGTTGAACAATGTTCTCTTATAGGCATTAAAATGGCTTGCACGTTTGAAGGGAGATGTGAGAAAGAGTTGTCATGACATTCACTTCAACTGAGTTATCCTCCATTAATTCTCTCCTAAACAGTTGGGCATGAGTTGGTGAAACTGCTTCTGTTTGGATGTAAGTTTGTCACAAAATTTCTGCTTTCATATTTTGATAAGATGTGAATTTGAAATAGTTAATCAAATCTTTGACTTCATACTGACTAAAAGGTGAAATTGGCATTATCTGAAGAAGTTTTATATCCCATGAAATTTGCTTTGAGTTGAGAAAACTAAATTGAAGTATCTCTAGTATATGGAGGTGAAATGAAGGACAAGGCAGCTTGAATAGTTAAACTATTGGTATTTTCAGAAGAAACAGATGGGACAGATGAAGTTGCCAATGAAACAGAAATTAGTTGAAATCATGAAAATGAAAGGATATGAAAAGATACAATACTGGCTGTTATAGCGAGCTTGTAGTTCAGGATCAACTTCACTCTGAAATAGGCCGCCAACTGGGTGAACCACACCAATGCATCTCTGGTCCAGAAAGGTATGGAATAGGACAATGCAGCCTGCCATATATGGGCTTCCATTATCCCTTGTGGACAGAGCCAAAGCAGGTGGTGTCAGCATCTTGTAGCAAAAATAATTTTTACTTCCACAGACAAAAGTTAAATACCAATTGTTACTGCAACTATGCCCAGAAAGCGCTGAAAGAAATTTGTTTTGATAGTGTGAATTAGGAAAATAGCCTTTGTGCATTACTGATGTTGACCAGGCTGAATTTAAGCAAAAGAAAGCTTGACATTGTAAAGGTTAGATGCTTTTGCTTTGAAGGGCTGCTTTCCAATTGATCCTGGTGGGTTATTGCTTTTTTATCTACAAAAGCACAGAACCTTGTAGAATGTCATATTATATGGCATGATATTTCTGCTGGCCAGTTGGTTAATAACCGGGACACATCACCTAACTTGAGTGTGGTCTTAAACTAGTAACTGAAACTAAAGTTTTGATTCAAGGTCTTAATCTACACTACAACAGTACTGTTTACTTTGGTAGTCTATGGCATCCTAAAAAAAGCCAAAAAACAATTAGGATTCCCAAGAAGTTTTTAGATTGTTTTGATAGACTAAAACAAGTAACATTTTTTTTGTATAGAATAAGTAACAAATATTCTCTTAATTTCATTTATATCATTAACGAAAAGTGTGCTTTTATTAAACAATTCAAAGTTTAGTGAGTTCATTCATCTTCCACATTGTTAGTTCATGATGCAAATTTTCAGAAATTACCAAGACAAATTGGAGGAAAGCTTTTTGCTTGACTTAGTTCTTCATTGTTATACTGATCTTCAACAGTTCATGATACAACATGATGTTCAGACCTCTATTCTCATCATCTAAAGTTCACTTATTGGTGGAAGGATTTCAATCATATCAACGTAGTTTTCATTGTTAGGTGAGTAACTTTCTTCTGCATAATTTACTGCATTGTGGATTAAATAAAATGATTTGATTGACATGTTGGAAGAGCATCTGCTAAAAATAAAATAATTTATGCTATTAAATAGCTGTCTATATTGCATCAGTGTATCATTTACATTAAAAAAAAAAAAAATTTTTTTCCAGAACAAAAATGTCTGCCTATGCAATTCATATTGTTATGCACTGCATCCATAGAAAATAGAAGAAATGGAATCCTAGTGTCCATGATCTTTATTTTGGTACCAAACTTTCAGAGCATGTTTCATCTGAATAAGATCACCTTAGAAGATACAGTCAAAATTTAGTTAGCCAAACCAGACAAGCAAGGAATATTTTGTTCAGATAATTGATCGAAAATAAATCAAGTAAGCCATACTAAACATAATTACAGACAAGAAGCATGTTTATGTGTGTTAATTCTTTTATTTCATTTCATTCAATCAACATTAAATATATACAAACACTAGATATTGTTAGAAATTTCATGTGATACTAATTAAGTCAGGTTAGGAGTTCTTTAAATAACGATATGGAGCTGAAAATCCAAGGAAGCATTGTGTAATTGCAGAAAATACTTTTAAGTATGTGCACAAGGAGTTTGTAGGAATATGCTGAGTATATTTAAATAAGGTCCATTGGGTCAGTGCATAATCATTATTTTGTGAAAAGCATATCCAGACGCTATTGCTTGAGGTGCTTGTGTTGGTTCATTTTTGTCAGCAGTAACATTTGATGAAGCTTCTTCAACTTAACAGCATTGACTTTGTGTTTCATACAACGTCATGAAAAGTCACAAGCCATATTGATGGCTTTGTTAAAGGGGACGACAGGTGGTGTTGGAATCTGATTTTCTTTATCATTCATAAGGTCAGTAGTTTCTTGTTGCTTTACTATAACTATTCACATCTGTACAGCAGAGTTGATACGACAACAGCCTGATAGACCATGAGCTTCATTTTGAATGTCAGATCATTGTTGCAAAAGACCCTGGCTTTGAGACGACCAAAAGAGGCATGACCTGATTGGATGCGATGTTTGATATCCTTACCAGATCCCACAGTTGGTGACAGAAAACTTCCAAGATAGCAGAAATCCTCAACGACCTCGATTTGTTGTTGATGGTGATGTTGGGACTGTCAAGGTTGGTACGAGGAGCTGATTGAGCGAGCACTTTGGTTTTGGTGATGTTTACTTTCAGGCCGAAGGTTTGATAAGCTCTGCTGAAGTTGTTTGTTGAGGTTTGGAGGTCCTCTGCAGTTGAAGCTGGGGCTGCGTTATCATCAGCGTATTGAAGCTCAGTGATTTTATGTTCTCGACGGTGATGTTTTGATCGGAAACGCGAGATGTTGAAAAGTCTGCCATCAAATCTGCATCTGAGTTCCACTTCGGGGTTGTCTGTTGGAATTCCGGAGAGCATGGCAGCGATGTAGAGAGAAAACAGGGTTGGAGCAAGAACACATCCCTACTTCAGGTTACAGATGGTCTTGAATCCTTCAGAAATGATAAAGGACTTTTCCCCTCACGTCATCATGGAAACCCTTGATCAGCGAAATGAAGCCTCCAGGACAACCGTAACGATGTAGGATATCCCATATGACCTTTCTTGGGACACTGTCGAAAGCTTTTTCCAAGTCGTAGAAAATGAAAAAGACAAGTTTCTGCTGCTCCTGGCTCTTCTCCTGGATCTGACGTGCACAAAAGATCATGTCGATGGTACCTCTCGACCTTCTGAAACCACATTGTGACTCAGGAAAGACTGACTCAGCTACTGCTTGGAGACGTTGTAACAAAAATCACGCGATGATCTTGCCTGCGATTGAAAGCAGAGAGATGCCACGATAGTTACCACAGAGTGACTTAGGTTCCTTGAATCTGGCGAGTTTCGTGGAACATGAGGGGTTGTTCAGATGTTCAATGAGTGCCGATCGCTTAGCATTACCTCTTTCTTGAAGATGGTGACAATGACTGTATCGTTGAGATCTTGAGGAATCTGTTTCTTCTCCTAGATCTGCAGAATCAGCATGAAGAGTCTTGTCCGAAGAGCAGGTCCACCCGCTCTAAGGAGTTCAAAGGGAATTCAAAGGAAATGTTGTTGGGTCCGGGAGCTTTGTTAGGTTTCATTTTATTGAAAGCGGTCATGAATTCAATATGGGAAGGGGAACGTGATAGTTCCGGTCTGACAGGGGGTTGAGGAATGTTCTTCAGCGAGTCTTCAAAAGTAGTGGACAGGAGATTCAACAAGGCTTCGAAGTGTTCTTTCCAGCGATGAAGAATCCCATCCTTCTCGGTGATGACAGTTGAGTTGTCTGCTGTTTTCAGCTGGGCTGTTGTTGATCTTTGGGGACCGTAGATTTTCTTGGTTCCAGCAAAAAAGTTCCTCATATCACGGCTGCCAGCAAAGGATTGGAGTTGGACAGCTTTGGCTTGCCGCAATTGATTCTCAATCTCGCGAATCTTTCTTTGGCAGAGTGACTTGGGTTCCTTGAATCTGGCGAGTTTCGTGGAACATGAGGAATTGTTCAGATGTTCAATGAGTGCCGATCGCTTAGCATCAATCAGGGTGGAGATTTCAAGACTGTTTGGGTCGAACCAGTCTGCACGGGATCGCTTTTGGAAACCGATGTTCTGTCTCGCAAATTTGGTGATGATGTTCTCGAGCGTGGTCTACTCTGCGTTGGGATCAGAGCTGTCACATGGGGGTGGAGTTTCATTCAACTCCTTTTCGACAGACTCTTGAAAAAGACGGACCTTCTGGAGGTCTCGGAGGGCAGTGGTGTCGTATTTCCTCCGGGAAAGTGGATTTGATCTTGGAGAGGAATGTCTTCTTCTTCAGAGTCCATCTTATCCGCGTGACAACCAGACAGTAGTCGGTCCAACAGTCGTCAGCAGACAGCATAGAACGAGTGATCAGGACATTTTTGAGATCACATTGTCTTGTGATGGCATAGTCTAAGAGGTGCCACAATGCTTGGATCTGGAATGTTGCCATGTGGTCTTGAAGCGGTTTCTCTGCCTGAAGAAGGTGTTTGTGACAGCAAGTTGGTGTTCGGAACACAGTCCTAAAAGAAGATATCCATTTGCATTGGAGTTCCCGACTCCGTCTTTCCGAACAACCTTCTCCCAAAGATGATGGTCTCTGCCAATCCTTGCGTTGAAGTCACCCAGTAGGAGGATCTTGTCTGAACTGGGGACAGCTGTGAGTTGTTGGTCGAGTTGGTGGTAGAACTCTTCCTTTATGTTGTCCTCAGCATCCAGTGCTGGAGCATAGATGGAAAAGATGGTGATGAAAGATGTTGAGAAGGGAATTCGGATGGACATGATTCTCTTCGTGATGCAAGGCGGAGTCAGATTGAAGGATTTTATGAGTTTTGTCTTGATTGCAAAACCCACGCTGTGCATATAAGGTTGGCCAGGCTCCTTTCCTTTCCAGAAGATCGTATATCCGGAACCTTGTTCTTCAAGTGATCCTTCCCCCAAGAGCCTGGTTTCACTCAGACCTGCAAACTCCACATCGAAACGGCTCAGTTCGTGTGTGACGAGGGCTGTTCTTCTGGCAGGTCGATTTGTGTCCTTGTGATCTAGTAGTGTTCGAACGTTCCAAGTAGCAAAGTTCATTATAGTGTTTCGGCTGCAGAATGGGTGACCCGCTGAACGCAGCTTTCCAGCCGGGCAGAGTTGCGACATCCGAAGTTTAGCCCACCTTTTCCAGGGCCTTCTTCATTCGAGGTGGGCTGCGGGAATACTAAATAGTCCAGCCCTGTCGCAAACATTTGGAGAGTGCTGTCCTAGGGGTTGTTGGCTGCATCTCATGTTTCTGAGCTTGCAATCCAGTTCATTTTCCTGGGTGTTTGAACCGCAGATGGCTCTCATTTAAAAACTAAATCTCATATCACAGCTTAGAAAATACGAACACATTTGGAGAGTGTTGTCCTAGGGTTACTGTGCTCAAAAATAAATAGATAAATAAATAAATAAACAAACATAAAAATAACGTGGCATAATGACGGGGATGTTGTTAATTTAAATGACATCCAATCTGATGTGATTGCATGTAGTCATGATAGTTTGAGAATGCCTAATACGTCAAACTAAGTCAATTATTTAACCCTTTGACTGTCTCATGTATAATATGAGACACAAGGTACATACTTCCTTAGCATCTATGCATAATATATAATAGACCTTCGCGATTTATTTTTCAACCACCAGAGTAACTTAGGGCTTGTGAAAGGAAAGTTTATATTATTCAGAACATACGAAACAAGGGCTAACTAAAAGTCTGAAAACAAGTATGGAAATTTAGCACATATTTACGAAAATGCTTTGGACAAGCAAAGGATTAAAGAATTAATTGCAACTTCCGGTGTCTCCCATAGAAACAGTGTTTCTCATCACGATTGACTTAATGTTGCTTATCATAACTGAGTTGAACAATCGTTGATCTATTAAATGGTTTAAACAACATTTCTATAACCATTCGGTGTTCTGTAATGAATTATCTCAAAAGAAACTCTAGAAGGGAAAAGGTGAATTTTGTTCCATTTCCTCGATTATTATTCCATATAATCACTGATCTAAGTTTATTGGTAAATGAAGTTATCGAAATATTCGATAATTTAATTAGCTCCTCTGATAAGTGGTTCCGTAATGACAATTTTGCAGTGATTTGGAAGAAAGTATTCTACAGACCAAATTAATTGATTTCAAGTAAAATCGTGGTGAATATATATCCAACATTTACATAATAAAAAAAAAAGAAAGAAAAAGAAATCAACCTGAAAAATAGAACCAAAGACAAACCCGGTTGCCAGCATGTCTAGAATTATCCATAAGATTACCACAACCTCCATTGATTATTAAAAATATATCTTGAAAATATTTTCTACATTACTATCTATATACATCCACACACACACACACACACACACACACACACACACACACACATATGAATACAAATGAATACAAATCAATGAGTCAATATATAAGTGCGTCTGTGTATGTGTGTTTGTGTTTATGTGCGTGTGAAAATCCGATGTGAATTATCAATAAATTATTCTAAACTTCATATTTTGTTGGCCATCACATTGTTTTCAACGTTACAGGAATATTAGTTTAGAAATTTATAATTTATTTACATAAACAATAGAAAACATTCTCCCAGAGATAAGCTCAGAAACTAAATGTAAAATATCTAATAAATTATTGGAGCCTGGATTCTATGCTTTATTATATACATTTTTATAAAGTTTATTTCTGTAACTGCGTGTAATAAACACGAAGAAAGTTAAGTAATATGGTAATAAGTAAATAACTACATACGTACGCACGCACGTACACACATACGTATGCTATATGTATGTGCGCACACGCACACACACACACACACTACATCACACACTACATCACACACACACACACTACATCACACACACACACACACACACACACACACACACACACACACACCACATCACACACATATTTATAAAAAGGAATTAAATTAGCAGATAATTTAGTAAATCTCGGTTGAAATAACATGGAATTATGCATTTAACAATGATCTAATTTCGAGCGATAACATCAACAGCAACATCACCACCTACAACAATAACAAGGAGAAGAATAGTTCTTTTAGGACTTTATTTCACATAGCTGTTTACAATAGCATCAAACTGTAAATATAAGCTGTCGTCCGCCATATTGGTAGACATGGAAAGATTTATAGGAATTTGAAAATAAGATCTGGAATGAAAAGACATTCCAGATCATGGATAAACATTAATGAAATAGAATTATATTCGGTACAGTAATTTAATAGAAATGCACCAAAACGTATGTGAAATATATAAATATATAGATAAATGGTAAGCAACGATATTAGTACGAATTGTCTCATATTCCTTATTTAATCTGTTAACATTGTCTGATATATCCCCTGTATCACATAATAATCTCCCGGGTGTATATTGATAAACATGGAGCCGTGGATTGCTTGAACAGACGAGACCAGATTTGATATGTTTATCACTACGACAGACAGTCATCTTTAGCTTAGAATGCGCGCGCAACTTGTTTACAAATATCCACTTAGCGAACTTTCTATAACGCATTATAGAAAAATATATCAGACGTTTTTTTTAAAATTTTTTATCAAAAGGATATTATCTGCCATTGACAAGATTATCTAAATTTGGCATTTGATTCTGTCTTTGAAAATGAATACAAAATCTTAATATTTTGCATTTATATAGTAGCGGCTTCTAATGTACCTTCACCTGCATACATGGTTTACATAAAAGAATTCGCATATTTTATAGTCATTGTCATATTCAATCACTACATTAAACCGACATTGACGTACCGATATAAATATACACATGCAGACAGATACACAAATACTAGATACATTGTATGTCCGTGCTACGTCTGTGTTTGTGCACGTGTTTATATGTATGGGCGAAGGAGAATGATTGCTCTTGTGTGTGTATGTGTGTATGTGTGTATACACGTGTGTGTATATACGTGCATGTTAGGACTAAAATATTTGTTTATAAACCTGGGAATGTTCTCGATCGAAAAAATGTACACGGGTCACGATAGAGCAATATGGCAGACAATAAAAATGAAATAAATGTCTGCTTTGACTGTCAAATGCTTACAAGAGATAAGGGGAGATAAGATCAATAATACGTTAAGGAAATAATTTACAGTGACACGCTCACATAACATAACACATAACAGAGAGCACATATACAAAGGAAACACATGTGCACACAGACAAAACCCATACACACACACACACACATAAACTAACTCGATTATACACACGAAATACAACAACAAGAATACTAATATTTTCTTTTTAGATATAAAATAACTAGATCAAATAACTAGAAACGGTAGCCAATGAATGTTAGAAATCTCAGACAAATATGATTCATTCCTACATATTTAAATTTTATAATAAAATAACTGCCGGAAAGATCAAAATACAAAATATAACTATTACCATAATCCTCAGTAAAGGAAATATAGTGATTCCACTTTATTTAGTATTTACATAATTTTTATTAGTGAA
>JAOPJW010003905.1:158723038-158734725 GCA_027122535.1 Octopus maya
CTACTAGCTCTCACTGCACACGCAACCGTTTGCTGCCTTTTGTTCGCGTTACATAACTAGTCCGAAAACTTTTGATAGCACCTCGTGTATCAGTTTATTTCTGTATGATAATATTCCATCATAAACTTTTTGGAAAAGACAAACTTGATTTACAACCGAACAAATCGTTAAAGAGTTGGCTAGTCGAATAAGAAATATAAAATTGGGCGTTCTCACTAGAACTGCACTGACTATGACAACCATATTTAACTTACAAGCTCTCAGTACTACGAGATTCCGTATAAGTTTGCAGTGCTGTGCTAAAATAATTTCTCATGAAAAACTTGAAATAGAGTTTTTGCAGGGTGGAATGAGATTAAATGACGTTTATGCCTTTCTCGAATACATTAGTAGTTTTTGTGAAATTAACTGGTTTCACCCGAGAATCGAAAGTTTTCTAGCTCTACTTGCCAGAAAATATTGGTTTCGTCTTAGCAAATAAATCATTTTCTGTAAGGAGGAAGTATAATTGGTGGAAATAACTGCAGCGCCTTTCTTATTTATATATGAACTAAATACTTTTACTGCTAACTCACTGCTCAACGTGCAGCTAAATATTAACCATTCCACAGGCAAGGTTTCGAGGTCCCTTTAGAGATTAAATTAGATGTTATTTTCCATGTGGTTAAACTTAATAGCATTTGGGATGTCATATAATGGGTTTCAGATGAAATGAGTTCCGTGTGTATAGGGGTGGTCTTGTCAGAAGTGGAAGAGCTAATGAAGGCTGAAGAACGTGTAATTGAGTATTGAGAAAGTTCTACATTATGAGACACGAACCTTGAAATATTCTAGCCAAGAAAGAGTTTATTAACGTCGTTCGAAGAAAGTTAATAAACCAGACAAAAACGGAGAACAGATGAAGTCAATAGAGCCATAAATTAATATTTATACCGTAGCTTCTTTTTCATAATGAATAAAAGTTTTATAATTATGGGGCGGTGAGTAATGGAAGCCGTGTGACCTGAACTGAATTTAGGAATAAACTAAACTTTGAAGGAGCCTCTCAAAATGTTATGAATTTTTTCATTCGTTAATATTTTATCATAATTTATATTTGAATAATAATTTAACCCAATTAGTCAAATTAATAAGTAACATTAACGAAATAGACTCAGCAGTTAATTTTCTAATAAACTTAGTGGGGTAGGTTGGCAAAGTCATAAGACCATCTAACAGAATATCGTGTATTAGTTATTCCAGTCTATTACGTTGTGAGTTCAAATGCTGCCGAGATCAGTTTTAAACCCTCATCTTTTCGGGTCTATAAATAAAATACTAAGCAAAAACTGGATGGGTATCGATTTTATCGACTATTTCATCCACCATAAACCTGTGACCATGTCACACATCGTTAGTTATCCAAGTTTGTAGTATTTTTTTAAAAAAATCTTTTACTTGTCTCAGTCATTAGACTGCAGCCATGCTGGGGTACCGCAATGACGAATTTTAGTCGAACTAATCGACCTCCGGAGTTATTTTCTTTTTAAGCCTGGTACATAGTCTATCGTTCATTTTTGTTGAGCCACTAAGTTACGGAGACATAAACACAAACACTGGTTGTTAAGCGGTGATGGTGGGAAACAACAACACACACACACACACACACACACAGGGCTTCCTTCAGTTTCCGCTTACCAAATCTACTTACAAGGCTTTGGTCGGCCCGAAGCTATAATAGAAGGCACTTGCTCGCACTTGCCCAAGGTGCCACGCAATGATACCCTGTGGCTGAGAAGCAAACTTCTTACCACAAAGCCACACCCGCACATATAATTTTTTAATAATTTTGTTTAAATATCAATTCTTACTAGATTTTCTTGTTATTTTCTTCATTCTCAGCATGATTCCATGGCGTATGGCCTTCCAGAGTCAAAATCCTCTCCCGATTGTGACATGCCTTTTCTCAAATGTTAGCAGTATCGCTGACTTTATCAGACGTTGAAATTTGTGGTTTCCATTCGACGAGTGATTACCTCTAACTCGACAGAGCCTCCAATAAACTGTGCCATATAATATTCGTATCTTAACTTAGGATCACAATCTGAGTGATATGTTGAGAAGGAATGAGACTATGTGATATTCATGCCTTTTCTTAAATACTTTGACTCTGTATGAGAAGTCAAATTTCTTACAATACCTGTTTTTCAAAATGCAAACTCATTATTGATAAATAAAAAGTTCGCTATCTTTTTGACAAGATCTTAATATGCCACTGCTACACACATGATTGTTGTTCCTGTTTTTAAGCTCTTACTCATCCCTGATCAAGCAGACAAAGGATTCCGGTCATGCCTATTCCATCATTTATTTCAGACATTCTATATCCAGGATTATATTATCTTCGCAAAATAGCAAGAATACGTTTGAGAAAGATTTGGCTGTTATTTCTTGCATATAGAACGATCATATGGGTTTTCCTTGACGTATTTCGTCCCATGGTTGATATACCTGTAATTTTCCTGGTTCACGTACAAACAATCCATTTTCCAAAAAATTTAAAGAAAGGCTGAAAAAAATTAATAGATACTAGAATGTGAATGTTGCTGAAAGACTGACCATAAATCTTCACTGATTCATAATTATAATAACTAGCGGAACCCATGAATATTTCATGGAATTAATGGTAAATTTATTGAGTTATTTCTGAAAGTTTTGTCCAAAATACCTGAAAGGGTAGCCTGTGTTGTATCTATATCAAAAGATAGTCGTTCATCTAATCATTGAAAAGTGAAGGAAACAAGAAAACGATGATTACTTAACGCACTTTATATTTTCCCTTTATATACTTTATGCACAATTTTATAGACTTAATACACAGCACTCTCCCTCTTTCTCTGTCACTCTTCACCTTTCTCTCTTTATCTCTCTCCTTTTTCTTTCACTCTTTCCCTTCAACTAATCACGTGAAAGCGTTACAGACGGGCTAAGCAACAGAGAGAAAAAAATACTTCGGAAAAGATTACACATTTCACTCACCACTACCACCTCTCCCTCCCCTCTCCCCTCCCCTCCTATCTTCATCTCATCTCCCCTTCAACTAATCACGTGGAAGCGTTATGGATGGCCTAAGTAACGGGGTGGCAAGCAGAATTATTATAAGATTCTTTGAGCCAGGCACCTTTTCGAGTAAAAGACTGAAAAGATATAATGTTCATAACTCATCGAAATACATTACATTAGAATCCGAAGTGAAATTAAATGGTTTCAACCAAGAACTGGAACCCCTTTACTTGAAACTTACTTTTTTTTTCGTGGTGCTCTCACCCCAGTGGTGCCGTGTATAATCAAAATTCTTCTGCAGAATCGGTACAAATGTGATAACATTTCTTTGCTTTCTAACTTGAATTCCCACCGAAGTTAATTTTGCGTTTAATCCTTCTGAGAGACGAAAAAATATGTAGCAGTCAGTTTCTGGGATCAACTGCTTCATCTCAAAAATGCCTGCCTTTATGCCTATGTTAGATATCACTATTATTAATATTGGTATTGAGAAGGTGGAGTTTTAGAAATAGTAGGTTGCTGGATAAAATGCTTTCAGGCACTGAGACACATATCATTACATTCTAAGTGAAAATGGATTATATATTTTATCCTACAGGGCGATAAAATAAGTATCAGTCAAGTACCGAGATATATACATTGATTATACCATTTCTTCACTAATATGTATCCTGTTGAATTATAAAAAATATTGGTTTCAAATTTTGGCACAGGACCTGCAATTTCGTAGGAGGGGGCTAGTCGATTACATTTGGTCTAGAGTTCAACTGGTATTTATTTTATCGGCCCCGAGAAAATAAAAGACAAAGTCGACCCCGGCAGCATTTATACGCAGAATGTAAAGTCGGAAGAAACGCTTCTATACATTTTGTCCAATGCATTAATGATTCTGGCAGCCCACCGCCTTTGAACTTCTATTAAAGAAATGACAGTCGATGTCTTGCAAACAACTCGCACATGCAAGTGCTACCAATCGAGAACTCCGCATATCGGAAGCCAATAAGTATATGGGGTCATCAGGAGAGAATGCGTGCCATTTCAGGGCCTACCTCTCGACGGCATCAATGCGCATCGGCCCCCCCTCACTGATATGAGGCCCCGCTTGCTAGTTTAACTGGTTATTAAAAACAAAACTCATATCGAAAGTTAAACAGAATCACAGACTAGTTGATTCCTTTTGAAACGATTTCTAATAGCAGAGGCAATCGTTCTGCTTTCAATTAGAAGGATGGGGATAATTAACCACATGTGTGTGAGCATTTTAATGGCAACAGCTAGGGTAGCGAGTACTTTTACCATTACTTGTGTGGAAAACAGAATTAAATCGTTTTCTGCAATCAAGTCATTTTGTCACAAAATTTCAACAATGTTTCCTTACTTCAGACAGCCAAGCTTTAATTATGACAAGTTGCTCGACACGTTTCTAAACAATCTTTCTTTCTCCTTGCCTTTGTATTCCATTATTGCTATTTTGTACACGTAGTGTTCTTTGAAGAATCAATCGAGACAGTTTATACATAATGTTTAAGCAAGAAATCAGTTTTCACTTTTCTGCCAATTTAGTGTTTCCATTTCGGACTACAAGATTTGTCATTGGTATTTAAATGGACATTAGAATTTACAGTTTCAGCTAAGCTACATTAGTTCTTTCACATATACATATCAGTGACTTTTTATAGAATGTCGATATCTTGTACCTATATCCAACTCTTAGGTCTGTCTATGGTTCTAGGTCTCTCTTTGGTGCTACAGCTTTCACATAGCTTTAGTAAAAAAATTTAAAGTTGATTGTATACGTTTTACTGTTGATGTTGACACAGTGTAAAGCTACTATGATGCATTCTTTTTGAAATCCTTTTTACACATCGCAGAACTTTATACCAAAAAGATTTTAAAATTTTCCTATGAAAGAGCATCTTTTCACATAGCTATTCTTTCATTTTATCTTTCGGCATACATCTTGCATACTAGAAGGGAATCTGTGCTTAATGTTAGCCCCATTGAAGTTTTCTTTCTTTTTCTACTTTTCCGGTAACAAAATTTTTCGCTCAGCCTCATGGATTCGTGTTTGAAAGTGATTAATTTCCTCTCAAAAGTTTGGTGTACAGAATCTCTCTACGTTTTACTCATTTTCCCCTTAGGATGTAGTTTATGTGTTGCGAACTTACTGTTCACCTTACACCTTACGACGGTATTTAAGTGTCTGAATTCAGTGGCGCAGGTTGTTGATATTTTCTTCTAGTTTTGTTATCCATTTAGGTTGCTTCCATTATTTCATTACCATGTACACTGAAGATATCTCCTAGGTGTTCTTCTTGAGTGATAGCAGCTGTATACAAGAAAGTATTATTGATTATCTAATACTTTTGTTACATATTTTCATATATGTTCCCAACAATATCGTAAATAACTTTCAACTTTCAGAGTGGTTGTATTTTCTTTTTTTCTTTTTGGTGGCGTTTCCCCCCCCCCCCCGCTGCTGTTTTTTAAACACGACACTCAGGAATTGGAAAAAAATTATTCTCCAAGTGTGGTTTTAAGTCGTTTTTGAGCTGTACAAATTCTACAGTCAGATATATCGAGTTGGTTTTATGAGACCTGCAGGTGTTGAGTGACAGTGATACTGATGGCGATGAAGTTGATGGCTGGTTTACCGTTTATTTGCTCTCTTCTACAGAGTAGTTTTGATTCTCTTCAGAAAATAGAGTAACAACACAGGAGTTAGAAAAACAATTGTTGTCTGTGATAGCCATTTCCAAGCAACGAAAGCTGCTTGCTGTCGAAGCTGTGAAATGCTTATGTTTGGGTTGATTATGTCGCAATAATTTTTCAACGTTTTTACGTTGCCCGTAGAAGGATTTTCACAGGCTGTTTTATAGCACAAGAATAATTCTTGATTTAAATGGAAAGAAAGGTGAAGCTAGAAGAATACTTATGCCATTTTAGATTTGGTAGTACTGTTGGTGTCGGTACTGGTGGAATTTCTATCAGTGTATGAATGTATATGTGTGCATCTAGGTATGTATATAAACATAAATATTTGTGTTCGTGTTTACATGTCTATTCATATGTAAATGTATTCACTACAAGCTAAATCCCTTATCTTCAATTCTGTTAATGAACCATAATTGTAATTTCTTATTAAAGAGTATCCTTTCTAATTTTGTGAAACCTAGTTCCCCAGGATTGGAATTGAGGCAGATAGTTATGTATCCAAGTGTACGTACAAGCGTAGGTAAAAATTTAAATCTGTAGTTGACAGAGTATATTCAGATTTCTCATTAGATCACAAAGATATACTCTTTTATCTTTATCATAACTTCCACTGAACAAATGTTTTCTACGGTTATACTCTCTTATTTCTCTGATTCAGATCGCTATATCTAGTCAGTTTACTTTCCAGCAGTAATCTTTCGTATAAGTATGCTCTCTATTTCATAGTAACTTCATATATTTTGACTTCTAAGACACTCACTCTTTCTACGAATTCTGTATTGTTTGATACACAAATCATACAAGAGGAGGCTACAACCACAGGCTACAGTTGCTTTCGTGCTTATCACGAACAGATTCGTTTCATTGTTCTTTTTTGTTTTAGCCACAGGTATTAGAGACCGAGGAATAACACCGAAAAGCCAAGGATTACTACCGCCAATAAGAAACCAACCTACACTTTGCTTCATTGTTTCTTTTTCCCTTCCACCTTTTCTATTCTCGATGTATTCTGTTTAATTATATATTTTGGACCTACTTTTTATCATGGCGTCCCTAAATACCTGTTAGCATAAACTTTAGCTTTTCCTCGCTTGTCTTTTATATTTTACTTGTTTCAGTCATTTGACTGCAGCTATGCTAGAGCACCGCCTTAAACGGTTTTTTATCAAACAAATCAACCCCAGGACATTTTTTAAGCCTAGTACTTATTCTATCGGTCTAATTTTCTGAACCGCTAAGTTACGGGGACGTAAACACATCAACATTGGTTGTCAAGTAGCGTTGTTGTTGGTGGTGGTAGTGGTGGATAAACATAGACACAAAGATACGCACACATAGATATATACATATACATATATACGACTGGCTTCTTTCAGCTTCCGTCTACCAAATCCACTAACAAGGTTTTGCCCATGGTGCCACCCGGAACCATGTGTTTGAGAAGCAAGCTTCTTACCACACAGCCACGCCGGCTTCTATTAGCTTTTTTCTTTTTGTATTTCTTTTTCTCCTCACAAGTGACTATCATTCCACTTCTGTTTTGGCTGTCTTGAAAATAGAAAAATAGTGATTTATTTTAATGGTGCTTTGTAGCTATTGATATTAATTTTCGATTATTCTTAACTAGGTATTTTCTGTGGCCCTGCAGTAACTATTTTATAGTAGTTTTCTTGTTACCCAAGGCTCTTACCTCTCTGTATTGGTGGAAGATATGACCTTAAGCAAACTGACACAGTTGTAAATATTTGACAAGGGAAAATTTAAACTTAATTGCTTTTGATAAAAGCAACTAGAACTCATCATTATCAACTGTTATATGGTTTGGTATTTAGAAAAGGGTGAACAGGAAAGTAAGATAATCATGGTTTTCAAAACATGGATAATGGCTGCCCTTACCGAAATCAAGATTCATGGAATGCGCGTAAAGGCAATTTTTGGCCAGCCTAGATTGAGAGACGGACTTTTTAGGAAAATGTTTAAATCTAGAGGTGCAAATAATTTTTGTGAACCCAGAGAATAAGTAGGTGAGTCTCGACGTTAGTAGCAGCAAATACCATTGCCTTTAATGTAATATCTGTTGCTACCAAACTAGGACATGGAAGGTGGGAACGTTCTTTAATACTCGAGGAGAGTGGAATTGAATTTTAGACACATTTTGTAGCGTTAGCAAAATAAAAGAGATGGGTGTAAAAGCCTCGTAAACCTTCTTAGATATTATTATTATGGTTATCATCATCATAATAATAATCATTATTATTATTATTATTATTATTATTATTATTATTATTATTATTGAGTGAGAGAGCAGTACATGCCATCAAAGTGACACTGCAGTAAAATATACGAAGCCCAGTATATCCATCATGACTACTCGTCTGTTAAGGGTTCACCAGGCACATGCGTCACAACCATATGTGCGCGACATGGTGATCTTATACCACGACAAACAGCGCATGACTTTGCAGGTAGAATTTTCTTCAGGTTGAGTAGCCCATCCCGCACAAAAAGTACCTGAATAAAGGTTGTTTAAGGATGTTGAACGAAACAACCATGTTTCCAGAGGTGAATTATCCAAACCTCAACGAATTCCTCTCAACACGTGGCGTTTCTTAGGATTTTTTTTTCTGCAGGTTGACAACACGAGTCTTAATTCCAGTCTTTTTCAGTCTGTCAGATAAAATTTTGAGCGGTGTGCCAAGTACACCAGATGCTACAGGAATAGTTGTTGTCTTGGTCTTTTACAGTCTTTCAGCTCCCTAGCTAAATCCTGGTATTTCTCAATTTTTTTTCAATTTCTTTGGTATCAACTCTACTATCAGAGGACTCCAAAACCTATAATTTTACACTGTTTATTTTGCCTATAACCTATAAGCTTACACTTTTTTATTTTGCCTATAACCTATAATCTTACACTGTTTATTTTGCAAACAATTCTGGCAGCTCGCCGTCTTCATTATCACGACTAATAATAATAGAAACAATGACGAGAGTGTCGCAAGAAGTATAATATGAAGAAATGAGTATAATCTGCCAAAGTTGTGGGTAACAGGCAAATACTGGATATGAGCCAGCATCTGTAAAGGAAAAGAATAGAACCTGAGTGGAAGTATCCCAAAAGAAGGGTATCTTTTTCTTGAAGATTTTGTACAAGAAAGTGACTACCACCTTTAAAAAAAACAATATGTGCCACTGAAAGAAGTGTTAGGATCCCTGATGGATGTCTTATAGGATGTGCATTCACCTTACTGGGGAAAACCAGAGGGAAGTGTATATATGGAGATCAAGGCTGAGGATAAGGCAAGTAAAGGTCGTGTGTTACAATCGGACCACGCATTTGGACCTTTAGTTTAGGAGCAAGAGAAATGCGAGGCATAAGTTCTGATGTGGTCATTTGATTCGTTATCATTGTCCTTGAACTATAGTTTAGGCGATGAGCCTGAATATGACTCACATGTGACCGGGTAGAAAGATCTGCATAGACATCCTTAGACATCCAAGTATTGATGATCTTTGATAACTACAACACCATTTAGAATGTTGCAGGAGCAGAAAGTCAGCCAGTCAGTGAAACGATGCCAGTTTTCCATCAAAACCTAACTAATGGGACATGGAGAGATTTGGACAAAGACGAAGGTGATCACGTTTGACTTCGGGAGAGCGAAGAGTGAGAGGACCAATCATTGAGTTCTATTTGTAGGTGATAATCGGTCAATGGCAAAGACTGCCTGAAGTCGTGGGATTCATAAAAGTCAAGTTCTCCCTCAGTGATTGTTTTCCATCCTTCTCTGTGTTGGTATTTTTGTTTGAATGCAGTCTATAAAAATGACGTTCTTACTCTGTTTACTCTATATGTACTCCATTCTCTATATGTACTCTATATATTTTGTAACCCTTCAGTATGACAAATTTTGTAATAAATGAGGGGATATGAAGCAGTAAAGAAATCATTATCATTAATTAAAATAATTATATTATTCAATGTACTTTTGTTTTGTTCTTTTCTCTTTTTTTTTTCACTATATTTTTATTCTGGTCGGACAGCTCATTTAAAATAGTTCTTGCAGTTTGAATGAGAGAAAATAATATCAGGCAGCATATTGCTTCCAGTTAAGATGAATATCTTTTAGTAGATCCTCCATCCACATAAACTAATGTCTATTTCGTATCAATGATCAACGACCAATAGTGACGATCTGTCAAGGGAATCGAGACGTTCCACCCGAGAATCTCATGTGTATAATCTAATCCGGACATATTCTCACTACAAATATTTTGCATTTATAAGATTTAAAGATAATCTTGCTGCTGCATGTCGTTCTATATATGTAATAAAATAGAGCCAGAACATTTTATATATACATATCCATCAATAAGTAAAACTCTTCACGAAATTTGTCCATTTTGTTTCTCATGTACATCTTCTACGTTACTTTTTTAGTATAGACTGCATGCTATCGTCGGAAGATATCGGTGTTAATGAGTCGTCAAAATCTATAAAAAGCAAAAACAAATTGTATGAAAGGACATTAAACATTTACTATATGCACGCATAAAATCATCTATTTGTTAAGTATTAAGCAGAATTATAATGAATGATGTTCCGGCCATGGCCATCCATATTTTAATTTTTTTTTTTCAGAATCCGTGAATTCGTTATTCTATGTCCTTCCTCTTTTGAAACGACAGCGTGTGATTTAAAGGACACTTAATTGTTATTTGTTGCAGTAAGGTGTGAATTACAACTAAATTAGGAACCGTGAAATCACATCTAGCTAATTCAATGAATCTTTAAATGAGCAAATTCATCGTTAGGCAGCTTAAATTACTGTCAAGACTAAAACTTGTTCACATGAATTATAGAAACATCATCAATGAGTGGTTTCAAATTTGGATGTAAGCAAAATTTCGCCCATGGGCAAGAGTTTTTGACCTCTTGTGTAGGGACTCTCTCAGTGCTAGCATATTTGGATGGCAAGCAAGTCGAAAACGTTGGCACACTGACTTCAGTCGTCCGTTCGCACTTTCATCACTATTTACAGCTGTATGCATCGCCGTTGGGTGCATCAGGCAGCTGTTGAATGTTGTTTAGTTGATTATATCCAGCGTCATGCGCGTGTCCATTTAATTATTNNNAAATAATCTCTGAGCATATTTATGATTCAGTAGCTTATTAAAGCAAATTTGTTGATCGCTATGATGGTTCCATCTTTATTAGCAAGCATGTCTTTTTAAAATTTAGGATTTAAGTATTCTATCCTCTCTTTAAGGATGTTCAAAGAGATTTAACTGCTGCCTTCAGTAGACTGTGCGTCTAAGTTGAAACTACAACCGTGATTGTTAAGCTTTCTACTAAAATGTCTACATGAACTATTTGTTGACTATGATTTTAGACATGTTCAAAATTGGGTTAACGATTGATATCCTAAATTTATGGGGAATATTTGAATGGTACATAAGGAGAAATTACAGTAATAGCTTGCTTCTACAATATGACCTACATTTCTATAATAAAAAAGACATGACGTGATTGTTTTAAGTAGAGTAATATAGACTTAAAGGCTTAACTTTTACAGTAAAACTTACTGATATAGGTTATCGACAACAGAAACGTGAAATTACGCAGTAACTGTGATGGTTTTTCGATACTATTAACTTCATTGAAATTATCTATCTCCGGTAACGGATCTCATTATTAACAGAGAACTAGCAATAAATAGATACTATTGGATATCTTCAAAAGCGACTACCAGTTCGTATGATAATTCAGAATCAGCCAAAATGGACAATGGCATGAAACAGGTGGATGACTCTTTTGAATTGCATAATTTTACAAAGTGGATTATTTGTCCTCCCAATAAAGGAAAAGAATAATTGACTCTAAATATCGTCTTCTAGAACTTCCTACAAAGCATGTATATGTATATAATTTA
>JAOPJW010003905.1:159127876-159142190 GCA_027122535.1 Octopus maya
GGAAGAAGTTCCCATGTCTAATGGTGGAGGGAGCATATGGAAGAGGCTGACCCAGGAAAACAGAACAAAGTGGTGAAGCACAATTTTTGAACGTTGGGCTCATGGAGGCAATGGCAAGTGACAGAGTCCTTTGGCGATATGCCATGCTTGAGAAGACCTATCAAGCCAAGTGAAGTCACAGTTGTCGCTGATGCCAGTGTTGCATAACTGGTATATGTGCCGGTGGCATGTAAAAAACACCCTTTGTACTTTGGGCCTCACAGAGGTAGTGCAAGTGACTGAGACCCTTGGCAATATACCAAACTTGAGAAGACCTGTCAAGTTAAATGAGATCACAGTTGTGGCCGATGCCAATGTTGTGCTGATGGCATGTAGAATGCACCTACTACAATCTTAGGGTGATTGGCATAAGGAAGGGCATTCAACTGTAGAAACCATGCCAAAGCAGACTGGAACCCGGTGCAACTCCCCAGCTTGCCAGTTTTCAGTCAAAACATCTAACCCATGCCAGCATGGGAAATGGATATTAAATAATGATGATGATGATGAAGATGATTGTTAATATAATGTAGTCCTGGCTTACTTTCATTTGTAATGGCCATTCCCTATATTATCAACCATAGATGAATAAAAAGTGTAAAGTTTATTGACAGTTTAACAACAGAAAAGGATGCAACTAAATGCAAACAATGTGATGTTCTACAGTGTTGGCCAGATCTATTTCTGCCAGATCTCATCAATAATGAGTATGAAGCTAATGTAGAAAAATATAAATATATATTTACCTTCCTCTATAGATAAATTTCATTGGTTCAACAGCTAAAACAGTGGCAATAATATCATCTGTATTATGTCTTCGCCCAGATACCGTCATTAATCCTTCTTTACTTCCACATACAAAGACTAACCCCCCCTGAAAAAAAAAAAAAAAAAGATATTAAAAATTAGTATTTGAAAAATTACAGCACTAACTCAAGCAGCAGAAATAGTTATAAAAGAATTAGCATTCACATTCATAAAACTTCTGATAGAAAACTAATTTTAGAGAATCATATAACAAAAGTAAAACAATCGTAATTACAGTATTGTTCAAGAAGTGGATGAGGTGTGTGTGTGAGAGAGAAAGAGAGAGAGAAGAAGAGAGAGAGAGGAAGAGAGAGAGAGGAAGAGAGAAAGAGGAAGAGAGAAAGAGGAAGAGAGAAAGTGCATGTAGGGTGGGTGTTAGATTTTATTTAAAAAATTGGCTTCTTTACAAACTTATGTAAAAAGACAAGAGTTCTTCATTTTGTTATGCTATTTTCTTGCAAATGTTTGAAACAACATGTTTCTAATTGCATGTTTTCAAATGAGTCCATTAGTCGCTTTTATTTTAGAAAAGCAAGAAAATACCATCTCCAACAAATGATAGGATTGAGTGGTACTAGTTGACTATGGTTGAAGGCACTGGTGTCACGCAGGACTCAAAATTGACTTCTATTCTTATACACATTTTGTGTATTGTTGCTTTTCTTTTCTACACACATGCACCAAACATCATAAATAAATACAAAAAAAAAAAAAAAATCCACCATAATTTAATGTGTAACTCATGTTGATGGTTTATGATGCTAAAACAAGCACTTTAATATGATTTAAAGAGATTGTTTCAACTGTTGTTGCAGTATACAAAGTTCATTTTTGGAAAAAGTATTATAAATATACAGAAAAAGGATTTCAATCCAAACCAAATACTTACGGGGCCTAAAAATCCTAACAAGCCTGTCCGAACAAACATTTTATCCCCTATCGGTCGGCCATCACTTCGTAGTGGTTGAACCTACAAGATAATATAACAGCATTAGAAAAAGAGACAATCAACTGAAAAAAAAAAATAATATTAATAATAATGTTGACCTTCATTGTGAGACACTATCTCTTGAGATCAACCATTACCACATTTTTAGTTTTTCCTCCTCTGCAGGTTCTCTCAATATGGATTACTTGACCTATATATGTGCAACAATCACTCCTTCATATGATTTACATGTGTACATCAGTTCAATCTTCTCTCATGCATGCTATATCTGATTTCTTTTAGTATCAATTTTTCTCTCTAGTCTCATTTGTGCTCCATGATTCATGTACACCAACATTATACAATTGGCAAAGCATATCACATTTCCAGCATTTTCAAATCCTCCACGTTCAATATGCATATTTTTCTATCATGCAACATTGTTGTTTGTTGGCACTCCGTCGCTTATGATGTCGAAGGTTCCAGTTGATCTGATCAACGGAACAGCCCGCTCATGAAATTAACATGCAAGTGGCTGAGCAATCCACAGACATGAGTACCCTTAACGTAGTTCTCAGAGATATTCAGCGTGACACAGTGTGACAAAGCTGACCCTTTGAATTACAGGTACAACAGAAACAGGAAGTAAGAGTAAGAAAAAGTTGTGGTGAAAAAGTACAGCAGGGTTCGCCACCATCCCCTGCTGGAGCATTGTGTAGCTTAAGGTGTTTTCGCTCAATAAACACACACAATGCCCGGTTCTGGGAATCGAAACCGTGATCCTATGACCACGAGTTCGCTGCCCTAACCACTGGGCCAACACTGTACTCTGTACACAAACACTATACAATCTACCCTCATTTGGAGAAGGAAACTATTTGTTGCCAGCTGAGTTAAAAGCTTCTTGAATGTTTACTGCATTTACTCTGCTTACTATACTTTCACAACACCATAGTAAATGATATTTGATAGAAAATTTAATCACATTCTAAAAGACAGTACAAAAGTACTTCAATACAAAATACGAAGACCATATTCTTAGCAGCAAGTGTTATAGCAGCAATGTTCAAGATTACATGAACACACAACAGAGATCCGAGAATTGCTATATTATAGATCAATTTAATAACTGAAATAGGTTACTCTGAGATAATGGATATTTGAATATTAAGATAAAAATTCAACGATAAAAGTGAAGAAAGCAATACCTCACCTGGAATGTATTACTGCTGAGTCCTTGCAGCCCCCAATAGCTACCTCCAGTGTACCCAGCATATACACAGAGTTCACCAACTTCATCTGTTTTACACAAGTAGGGTAGCCCCTCAGTTTTTATAACCACCATAACAGCTGTAGGAAAGAGAGAAAATAGGTATTTGTTAGCTGTATATTAAGAATATTTCTCTCTAATACAACATAATGAACTACTACTTCCATGAATAACAGAAATTACTGAAGAGTTGTAAAATAAACATAAAAGCAATTTTTAATTATTTTATTTAGTATACTTTCTCTAATGTACATCATAGTTTCAGTGATGAAATGGAATTTAATTTTGGAGTAATAAATAAAAAAAAATAATTTCTGCATATAGGTGATGATAAGGAGAGGAATTTACTATCTATAACAGGACTATGCTAATACTGAAAACAGATAAAATCATGAGGAAATGTAAAGGCAACAGCATTATAAAACTAGAAGACCCAGATATACAAATAGTTAAAATGGTTAAAGCTATGTAGATGGATACCTTTTTATCAGATAGCATTTAACATCTTGTTTGAAAAAGTGCACAACTACAAAAGGTGTCAGTTTTTTTGAGGACTGTCAGGCATTAGGCTGACTCAGCAAATGAAAAGGCACATTTGTAATCATTGTCTTAAAAGCATAGCAGAATGATACAGAGTTAGCTTGCTTCCTGAAAGTTGCTCGATCTGTCGTTGTCAAAGTTTGAAAGGAGCTAAAAGATGTTGACAGGGAAGCAGCTAAATGCAAAATGCATGTACAGGATCCTAATACCATTAGAACACATAACTTTGTGCAAAAAGCCCAAGAAATAATTGATAGAAACCCTGGAAAGTCAATCAGAGCCATTGCAAAGGACCTCAAAGTTTCAGAATGCATCATTAAAAGAGTTGTGTATGAGGTCATCTGGTACAGGTCATATGTGATGCAGAAGGGTCAGTTTATGTCAGTTGCGACAAAGCAGAATAATTCAATCCATGAAAAGTGCTTGCTAAACAAGCTAAAATATCAAGAGGCTGGAATACTTTGGTTTTTCTCTGATGAGGAAAACTTTGATCACAATCAAAAGGTAAACTGAAGGAACAGCAAATGGTTATACTGAGACCCAAATGAGGCTCCAACAGTCATGCATATTAAGTTCCCAGCAACTGTGAAGGTCCCGGGAGTTACCAGCAACAAGAGAGATGTCATGACTTGTCAATTTTTTCACAGGGCGTAAGAATCAATATTGCTGTCTACACAGGAGTTGAAAAAAATTGTGAGGCTCTGGACAGATAGAGTACACAACAGAAAACTGTACATCTTCCAACAAGGACCAGCCAAGTGTGGATGCATGCCTATCTCTTTGATCAAGTTCTCCCACAAACATGGCCTCCTTTGCTCACTTGACCTCAATCCAGTGGACTATTACATGTAGGGCATAGTCAAAAGAGAGGTTAATCAACAACCCCATAACACCATACAATCACTCAAGTCTACCATAATCAGCATCATGTCAAAAATTGCTAAGATCATCTGATTCAGGCATGTTAATGCTTCTAACCCTGTATTGAAGCAGCCATTGATGCTAATGGTGGATTCATTGAATAGGTGTGATAAAAGGATTCTCAAGATTATTTGTATCAATTTGTTTTCAAATACAGTTTTTCTTCAATGAGTTATGCATTTTTTGCTAAATTCATACAAATGACTTCAAAAAAGTGATGCATCCTTCATTGGCACAATTCTTTTCATTTTAGAGTTTAATACAAATGACAGAGATGGTAGTAGCCACAATCCACTCACTAGAACTAGCTAAAAAGAATTAGTTTGGATGGATTAGAAGGGAGATTAGTTATGTAAGAATGAATTAGAAGTATGGTATAATTATATCAGATAAGGACTATACAAGAGTAAGAGAGTATACACTATCAGTAGAAATGGTTAGAACTTAAGGCAGATGACAAATAAAAGCTTCTTTAAACAGAAATAGCAGGAAACTGACAGAGAAAAAGATGATGATATGAGACAGTATGGAAAATATATGTACGCTCCTACAGAATGATGTTTACTCTTCAAAATTTCTGTGAATTAGAAGAGAAAAAAATAGCCTATGAGAGTTTTCTTTTTTCCATTTCATCCATAATACCTATTTTTCTCAAGTGTATCCATTTTGAGTTATCCCTGGATTTTCCTTATCCCTCCCTCTATCTCTAAATTAACTACTAAACTTTATTGAAAACAAAATAAAAACAGAAAATTTTAAAGTTACTTACCACCAGGCATAACCTGGCCACAGTCCTGTAGTGTAAGAGATGTCAGGCTGTTCTCACTATCAACTCTAACTACTCCAAAACTCAGGCCTTGCATTGACAGGATACCTCGGCCAGAAGTAGTGCTTCCTGTTTTTCCAGGTCTGCAATAGATAATTGCCGTTTTGTTTTAATCTACTGAAACTACAATACTGAAACCTTATAAAATTTGTAATATTACATAACATTATCTGTCAGAATAAAATCTATCTCTCTCTGTAAAATCAGGCAAAGGAAATTGAAAAAGACTTTAAAGTAAAGAAACTGATTTAAAAGAAGATAGCTAACACTATCAGAGCTGTAAGAAAGAAATGAAATCAATGACAGATGTTAAACCTTAGCTTACCTTCGAACTGATACAGTAAGAGCTTCACAAGATCCAGCACATGGACAAATACTCTCAGGTTTCAAACCTTTTGATTGGAATACACTCAGGAAAGAATCACAGGAGGTTAGAGACCCTTTTGGAAGAAAAATTAACTGAGTGTAAGATATGATAAAATAATTATTATTATAATTATTAGAATACAAAAATAATGTAAACTACATTATGTGAAGAATTTGTGCAAGCAATGGACATCACACTTGAATTTACACACTGCACTCACTTCTCGTTATCACATTTGAGTACAAAACACACTTGGTCCCAAACTTTTAATCCTAGAAATTAGAGATGTACAGTATATATTAGAAATAAGTGTTACCCATTTACCCAAGAGCAAGTTAATGGCCATATTTAGAACGGTATAAATGTTCAAGCTAACTGATATGTAATGAAGACAAAGTCTTTGATGAGGATAAGACACTAAATGTGCATTATACAAGGGGAAGTTAAAAATTATCTACACTTTTGCCATAACATATCTTTATTATTGTCACACTGCCTTCTGTGCATGCATGCTTATAGCTGGTACTATTGTGGTCAAACAAAATTCGAGCCTGATCGCACCATTTTTCTTTCTAGTTTTACAGTGTAAGCATGGCTGTTCCACTAGCAATGTGCACCAAAGAAGAACAAAGAGCAGTGATCTAATTTTTCTGGTTGGAAGGTGAGTCAGGATGCCTATCAACCTCCACTACTGATGAAAAAAATTCAGCAAGCTCAGGAGATAGTAATGGTGAACCAGCGAGTTATCATCAATGAGGTAGCTCATTCTCTGCAGATTAGACATAGTTCTGCCTATCAAATCATTCACGACAAGCTTGGCTTCCATAATGTCTGTGCAAGATGGGTGCCAAGAGAGCTTACTGCAGAACACAAGCGCAAACATCTTGAGGTCTGCTAATGTTTACTCCATTGCTAAAGGGTGAGGAATTTTTGAGCAGAATAGTCATAGAAGATGAAACGCAAGTCCATCATTAGGAGGCAGAATCCAAAGGGCAGATTATGGAGTGGAAACATCCTGGCTCACCAGTGATGAAGAAATTCAAGACAGTCTTCCACAAGAAAGATGATGCTAACCCTTTTTTGGGACCCAAAAGGGCCTATACTGGAAGACTACCTGAAAAAGTGGTGTATGATCAACAGTGCATCATACAGTGCTTTGCTGGCCAATTGAAGCCAGCAATTCGCACCAAATGCCGAAGCTTATTGCCGAAGAAAGTTTTGTTGCTGCATGACAATGCATGCCCACACATGGCTGCTCAGACTGTTGAAACCATTAACCAATTGGGTTTTGAGGTGCTGGAACACCCTGCCCACAGCCTAGATCTCACTCCTTCCAACTATCATATCTTTGGACTGCTCAAAGATGGTTTATGACGTTGTCGATTTCCTACGGGTGAAGATGTGAAGGAAGCAGTGCATAAATAAGTTGCATGACCAACTGAAAACCTTCTTCTGGGAGGGAATATGCAAACTTGTGGATTGCTGGACCAAGCGTATTGAAAAACAAAGGAGACTGTATAGAAAAATGATGTAGTTGTTTATCCCTTGTTTTGTGTAAATACATTGAAAAAACAAGAGTGCGTATAATTTTTGACTCTCCATCATATTTCTTAAGTATAATTATGTCAGAAACAGCAGTAATCAAAGTTATATCCTATTTCACTAAAAGATCGAAAAAATTCATAAGTAATACATACAACTCAAAACAGAAACAGCAGAAGGATGAAATGCACTTAGTTTCTGTTTGTACACAGCAACATACTTTATTTTGTGTATATATGCAAGTACATGCTTTAGTTTGTATATATTCTGCTACAAAAACATTACGTTCTTAAAATTTTATTCATTTGAATAAACTTATAAGAAATAACATAAAGCTGTTCTTGCTGTGACCATCCAGTCAAGTTAGCATTTACTATACAGCTGGTACTATGTGTCTTGCATTAATATTTCCATCTTTTCTGATTTTGTGTCTAATTAGATCATTCACGACTGTGTAGTTATGAAGTCTGCTTAACAATCATATGATTTCAGGTTCAGTTCCACTACATGGAACCTTGTGCAAGTCATCCTAGATAAGAACTTTGAGCCAACCAATGCCTTAATATATATGCAATTTACATAGAAATATTTCCTTAAATTTTATAGAATGATTTTCATATTAAGAGATAAATATATTGCATAAAAATAAAATTGCCAAAACCTGAATGTACAATGCATAAACCAAAGCTATTTAAAACAAAAATTATGCATACTAAAAAATATCAGGAGTGTGTGTCAAGAACACACAAACTACAAATACACTGTTGCCTGTGAACAGTATGAACTATTCCTCACCCCCGTCATAATACTAAAGAAAAATTTTTGTTGTTGGCACTCTGTCGCTTACGACGTCGAGGGTTCCAGGAACATCCTGCTCGTGAAATTAACGTGCAAGTGGCTGAGCACTCCACAGAGACGTGTACCCTTAACGTAGTTCTTGGGAATATTCAGCATGACACAGTGTGACAAGGCTGACCCTTTGAATTACAGGTACAACAGAAACAGGAAGTAAGAGTGAGAGAAAGTTGTGGTGAAAGAGTACAGCAGGGTTTGCCACCATCCCCTGCCGGAGCCTCATGGAGCTTTAAGTGTTTTTGCTCAATAAACACTCACAACGCCTGGTCTGGGAATTGAAACCACGATCCTATGACCGTGAGTCCACTGCCCTAACCACTGGGCCATTGCGCCTTCACTGGATCGCAATATAACCAAGGCTGAATATACATGAAATGCTTGCAATAGCTGTAATTTCATTTAATTATTTGGAGGGCTGAGTTCCAGATCATGATGGATTTTCTCCATTGTGACATATTTTTCCCCATTGTTTTTTTCACTGCAGCCTTGGAAATGAAGAGTGGAAGCTTTTTATGAAACAAAATTTACCCCACCCACCTCCAAACCACTTTAGGCCTTTTTTTTTTTTTTGCACTAAGCACTACTAAAAAAGCAGTGGGAGGAGCTTTTATGGGAAGAAAAACAAATTTATGTAAATATTTTTGGGATGTAAAAGTATGTGATTTAAGGAAGATTTAGCTGCCGTTTCTAGCACATCCCACAGCAACCTTGTAGTGCACTAGAAACAGTAGCTAAATTTCTCTTAAATCACATATCTTTTCATCTCAAAATATTTTCACACTTTTTTTTCCTACTATAAAGGCTTCTCCCATTTTTTTAAGTGCCTAGTAGAAAACAAATTGGACTAAATTGGTTTGGAGGGGTAAGAAAATAAAAATCACAATTCTTCCCAAACTTTTTTCATAAAAAGCTTCTTCTCACCACACTTTATCATTTCCAAGGCCATGATGAAAAAATATGGAAAAAATCCGTCAGAACTGGAGAAAATAGAAAATTGAACTTATGTAGGTATCCTGATCTGAAATGGTGTCATGTTCCAAAATCTCAGGATTTATTTACCTCTATGGTTACTATCAATTTGTGTAATTTGAAGATGGTTATCAACTCAGTTTCAAAGATATGACAGCACAAATATAGCTACTTATTCTTTTAGGCAAATTAGACCATTTAAATGATATTTCCTTAAATATTCATTCAAATTTCACTAATGAAGTATCAAAATGTTCTATTTTTTTGTGGGGGGAGGTGCTCTCCAAGAAAAAGGGCAGTAGAAATTACATTTAGATATTTTCAAAAATTCAGTGATACCTACTTTGTATGTCATGTGATCTTAGTAAACAACAACTTCAATAGACTATGGAATTATTACCTTGCTTGGAAACAGGTGAGGGTTGGCATCAGGAAGGGATGAAAACTCTTCCTCAATGAAATTTTGTCTGATCCATGCAAGCATGGAAAATTAGATGTTAAAACAATAATGATGCTGATATATATATATACTCACATATGTGTGTGTGTAATAATGTCTTACCTTTTAGAATTATGTACAGCTGTACCACCAATAACAATACGCACACCAGTTACAGATCTGTTAATGCAGTGCACAGTTAGAGCCTCTTCATATGTTGTTCCACCAATCATAAATACTATAATGTCTTGCGGACTGAAAATAGAAGAATTAAAACATTTCAGCAACAAAATATATTTTAACCTCTAATTGCTTTAGCTTATATTTTAGTCTTCATGAGCCTTTGTGATACAAACCTGCCTTATACTGCCCCTGGTTCTGTATTACAAACTTCCTATCTGAAACTTACCTATGTTAAATTCTTGCTCTGACATTTCATATTTATTTAAGTTGCAAAACCTGCTTAATACTGATAGTAATTTTATTAGTTTCTTTATTATTTTCAAAACCAACTGAAATAATGGTAGTGTATTTTAACAGATGTATAGTAACAAAAGGTTATGTTTACGTATTTGTTTTGCAAGATTTCTGATGTGAAATTTTGTGTCGAAACAGATATATTGTTATACTTGGGGATGATCATATTTTGCCATTTAAGCACATGCATTATATATTTAGTCTTTGCTTCGGCTTTAGTATTATTAGGTCAGTGAGATGGCAGAATTGTAAGCACGTTGGGTGAAATGCTTAATGGCATTTCATTCATCTTCCGAGTTCAAAATCTGCTGGGGGTCAACCTTGCTTTCATCCTTTCAGGATCAATGAACTAAGTCCCAGTCAGGCACTGGGGTTGATGTAACAGACTAGTCTCCCACCCCCGAAATTTCAGGCTTTATGCCTTCAGTAGAAAGAATTATTATTATTATTTTAGTTTCTTTGTCAAAGCTTTTCCATCACACATCCTATAATCTCATCAGTGACTCTTTCCCACATGTCTGTAATGAAAAATCTTTGATAAAGAAACTAAAATAACAATAATAAAGCTGAAGTGAAGACCAAATATATAGTGCATGTGTTTAACTGTCAAAGCATGACCATCCCCAAGTATAACAAAAGGGTTAAATGTTGTTTATTTCTTCTTGATGGGATTCTTAAACTAGTAACTATGGGTACAGTTTATGTTTTTTGTGATCGACATTCATTTTACAAACATGTGGCTTCAAGTTTAGCCATTAGTTACTTTAGCAATCCATACAATTAACATTCTAATTTAGTTTGTCTGTCATAAGTCCCAAGACGCTTTAGGTTGAAGCTTAACCTGATTTCTATGAGGTAGAAATGACTGAGATAACAACACTAGCCCATGAACAGGAAGCCAGTCTATCACAGGGCTAATTTATCAGCTATTTACTGGAACTAATTTACAGCTGAGTAAACTGAAACTATATGAAATGAGGGGTTTCACTCAAGAACATAGCACACTGCTTGATCCAAGAGTTGAAACCATAATCTTAAGATCATGAGTGCAACTACTAGGCCACACACCTTCACATTATTAATATTTTATTCTTGATTAACTGTCAAAGACGAGTTAAGATTCTCAGACAATTAAGCTATGTCTTTGCAAAATGAATGTATTAAACCATAAACATGAAGTTTCAAGTTCTATCTATCCGCATGGCACCTTGGACAAATATCAATTAGCATAGTCTTCAGTTGACTAATGGTGGTGTGTTTACATCCCTGTAACTTAGCGGTTCGGCAAAAGAGACCGATAGAATAAGTACTAGGCTTACAAAGAATAAGTCCTGAGATCGATTAGTTCGACTGAAGGCGGTGCTCCAGCCTGGCTACAGTCAAATGACTGAAACAGGTAAAAGAGTTATATGTGCGTAGATAAAAGATTATGTGAGTTCAGAAAAACTTTTTTAAAAAAGTAAGCAACACAAAAAGCTTGTTTGTACCATACTGGCAATGAATCAAAATCTCTCTCTCTCTCTCTATCACTCACTCACTTACTTTTTCTATCACACTCACACACGTACACAGAGGTTATGTAATTTATATAGGAACAACATTGTCACTAGAAATGATAAATGAGATCTCCCAAAATTGGTTCGGTTACCAACCAACTGGTTTTTTTTGGATTTGTTGCAGTTCTGGTTCTCCGTCTTAAAGATTTATTTATCATCATCATCATAAACTTCATCACCTGACCAGAATATGTAAATATGACTAACATTTACACTATGGAAATAAGTAAACGGATATAGGTTACATCAATGCATTATAAGATAGACTGAGTTACATATTAAGTCAGTTTAAACAAACAAACTAATGGAACCTACTAAATTATTTTGGTTTTGTCCTTGAATAAATGAAGGTGGCTTTTGGTTTTGCTTTGTTGTTGAATTATTGCATTCTTGTTTGTTAATTGGTTGGATGGATTTACTGAAGAGTAAATGTCATGTTTGCCACTGAAGACATTCCAGATCTCTTAACCCATTTTAAGACCTTCTCAATTAAGTTGTTTTTTGGTTTTTATACAAGGCAGAGAAGGAAGGGTAGCAGTACCCATGAGTTTAGTTGGTATTTGATTGATTTTTTTTTTTTTTTTTGTGTGGGTGGCACATGAAATGCACCATTTTGAGCGTGGCCGTTGCCAGTACCGCCTGACTGGCCTTCGTGCTGGTGACACGTAAAAGCACCCACTACACTCCCTGAGTGGTTGGCATTAGGAAAGGCATCCAGCTGTAGAAACTCTGCCAAATCAGATTGGAGCCTGGTGTTGCCATCCGGTTTCATCAGTCCTCAGCCAAATCGTCCAACCCATGCTAGCATGGAAAGCGGACGTTAAACGATGATGTTTTACTACTCTGTTCCCAAAAGCTACATTGATACACAGAAGTTTGTGAACAGTGTATCCAAAAGCCACACTAATATACAGAAATGATTTACCACCACATGCCCCAAAGTTATACTGACTCAAAGAACAGGTTAGCAAACCATGTGTGCCAAAGTCAAAAACACCGAAATGTAACTCAAAGCCAAACTTAATATTCTACAAATTCTTTTATTCTTTTACTTGTTTCAGTCATTTAACTGCAGCCATGCTGGAGCACAGCTTTGAAGGGTTTTGGTCAGACAAATTGACCCCTATTTTTTTAAGCCTAGTATTACTCTGTTGGTCTCTTCAGCTGGACCACTAATGTTACAGGGATATAAACACACCAACACCGGTTGTCAAGTACGGATGGAGAGACAAACACTGACACAAACACATACAAATACACACACACACGTTGAATGATGAAAATAAGTGCTCAGCATTGCATTGGTGGATATACTGTAAAAACCTATGTAATTTGTGCACCTGTATAATTTACGCAGGTGATTTTTCAGGGAAAAATTTGTAAAAATTACACCCCAAAGTTTTCAGAATTGCCAATATGGCCAGGGGAAAAAAAGGTTTTCAATTTAATTGTATTTAGTATAATTTCACTTACTTATGATTAGATTTTATTAAATTTTCATTAAATAAAAATAATTTCTGTTTAAATGGTATCACATTGAAAACTATTAAATTACAAAGTGCTGGTGTTGTTTATAATAAATTTTATTTTACATTTCTTGCTCACAAGAAATTACGTCTGATCTTTAGCATAACTTCATTTTAGCATAACCTCCATATTATGTTATTTGAAAGATGAAGAGGAGGTGGAGGAAGAACAAAAAATATTTTTAATCAGTTCAGATATCAGAGTTATCTCCCTGGTTGTTGACAAGAATTCTTGCCAATAACTTTTCTTGGCATTACATACGCAATTTTAATTGATTAAAACAGTAATTTTTTACTGGATTAAATACGTTAACCACCACTTAAGTGTTAGGTGGTTACTGACCTTTGTTAATGGAAACGATTTTTCTAGTGTTATTTGGCCAAAAGTAGCTACCCAACAGTTTGGTCTAGATCAATGTCCATCATTGACATTACCATAGTTTTTTTAACTCAGGAGACACAGCATACTGTAGAGACAGAAAAGTTATTTTTAAAGATGACTCCATAATATAAATTGAAATGCAGTGAATGTCTCCTCTACTATAAAGGACATTGCCTGCAGTGATCAACTTGAACAGATGGTCAATCATGTCTGAGACTAAACTTAGACAATTTAGTTCCTGACAGGAGCAGAAGTATAATATCTGTTTTATAGATGTATATATATATATATATATGCAGGCATGGCTGTGTGGTTAAGAAGTACGCTTTGCAACCCCGTAGATTTTAGGTTCGATATCACTGTATTCTTGAGCCGGTCGAACAATACTTTGTGAGTTAATTTGGTAGACGAAAACTCTGTACGTGTGTGAATGCGTGCGTGTGTGAATGCGCACGCATGTATTTTTGAATGCTTGTCACCTACACTGCATGACAACTAATGTTGGTTGTTTATCTCCTAGTAATTTAAAGGTTCGGTAAAAGACTTCATCAGAATAAGTAGTAGACTTTCAAAAAGCTTAAAACCTGCAGCTGATTTATTTTCGACTATACCCTTCAAGGCGGTGCCCCAGCTTGGACGCAGTCAAACGACTGAGTTAAGTAAAAAATAAAATAATGAAGATACTGTTATTTTTTTTTTACCTCTAGGCCAATCTTGATTTAACAAAGATCATTCTAGTAATAACTACGTCATATTTCTGGGTTTTTTTTTTACTTTCAGTTCGCAGGAGTGTCTGTGTGGTAAGTAGCTTGCTTACCAACCACATGGTTCCGGGTTCAGTCCCACTGCGTGGCACCTTGGGCAAGTGTC
>JAOPJW010003905.1:159144357-159155621 GCA_027122535.1 Octopus maya
AACCATTAGGCCACATGCCTTCACCAAATTTGTTTAAATTAAGGACAAATCAGAAAGAAACACATGTACAGCACATGACAAACAAACAGATCTAATAAAATATTCCTCAGTACCCACAGAGATAAGCTTCTTTACTTGACTCACAGCAAGAAACTAATAACTCAGTATTGAGTACCCTATACTTCCTTGGAAGTAGCTAAATAATGTTATTACTATATATGTTGATCTACATATGCATACAGTAGAAGACATTCATATATTAAAAATGAGATTATAATACCTTGTAAAAATCAATAAAACCTAAGTAAGAAATTTGAAGTTTTTCTGAAATTCTATATTTGGTACTATTAAATAATAAACATATCCTGAGTTATTATTGGCTATTCAAAAAAATGAAAGTTCCCCTCAAGAATTACATCATGTTCTGACTCATGGGGAACACTATTTGCTACAACAAAACCTTAGTACTAGTTGTATAACATTGCTCCTACAGTGCCAATGAAATATCCAAAACTATTCAATTTATGCCAACAAAGACAATTATATAAGTCGCTTTAAGTATATCTTTTATCCAACTTTCTCTATAATGCTTGAGATTTTTGTCAAACCCCTGCAAAAATACATAACTTTAAATAAATCATTGGTTTTTAGAATCAGTCAACAAGGTTTTGTTATGTGCTAAAGTATTAAAAATAAGTGGAAATTTTTCTGATAGGTGAAGAATAGAGGGTTAGGTCATAAGTCTATTACAGGAAAAATTATCTGCAAAATCTTTTGATAACATACTCTTTCTTTTTTATATTTTGAAGATATTTCTTGATTCAAGAAACAATGACACTGAAATACAGAATAATATGTAAGACAATGAATATTGTTGATAATGGAGGAAAAAAAAATTACTAATTAGTTTAAAATGAAATATTACCTTCTGTGTAGTTACATGCGACAGTAAGTGTCCGACAATGACATAGCATAGTACTCTGTGCCACAGTCACACCAACGGTACTCCCATCTTTACTTGTAGTATACTGAAACAAACAAAATGAAGACAAAAAAATTAGTAAATTTGAAAGCTTGTGGTGTCAGCAGACTAAAGAAATCTTCAACAACATAGGACTGAGACTGTTGGCAGTTCTCACATGATACTCATGAAACTTTTACAAATTCTAATTGTGTCTAATAAATTTCACCAATATGTAATGAAGACTAGTAAATTATATGATTGAGATGAGGCTATTAGCATGAGATTTGTTTCTTTTGTACCTTATTGCACTGTCACATTTACATGACATTAAGAAATGTGATGTGTTTTATCTGCATGACAAAAATCCATTACTTAATGATGTATTGTATAAAAAGTTGTAAAATCTACTATTCATGCTAAATATTCCTCCAAGTTTGTCAAATTATATTAAAAATGAAAAAAAATTTAGTATTTTATAGGCAAAGTTGTGTAAAAAGTTAGATAACAAAAAGCTTTTTTATAGAAGGATAAAAGAAGTCTAATTC
Source organism: Octopus maya (assembly GCA_027122535.1). Classification (NCBI taxonomy): domain Eukaryota; kingdom Metazoa; phylum Mollusca; class Cephalopoda; order Octopoda; family Octopodidae; genus Octopus; species Octopus maya. Next base: position 159,145,867 of record JAOPJW010003905.1, read on the forward strand.
AGATGGCCAGCTGGTCATTTAGTGAATGTATTATATGGGATCAAATGAAAATTATATGTAGCAATTTCAAATTTGCAAATATTTATTGAGCTTAATAAAAAAATTATAATTGTCATGAAAATAATTCTGTCAGTAGTACATACCAATCAAATGAATTAAATATTAAAGCTAATGTGATATATTAAAAAATTTGTAAGAAGAAATCAGAAAAAAAATGTTATATTTAAACATAAATCAATAACAAATTGATTAATCAAAATTAGATACCAGTGCCATTAGATCTTTGATTTAAGTAGATATAAAATATTGGATCTCTACCATTAGAACTTGTATTGATAAAATTAAACGTTTATTGCAATAAAAATATTGCAGTTAAATGAAAATGCCTATTAAATATAGAAATTAGAAATAAATAACCACAAAATTTAAGAAGCTTTTGCTATAGATTCTGAAATAGATTAAAATTTATTCAGAATAAATTGGTTAAAAGTATTTAATATGTCTTGCTATGTGTACTCATAACTATTAGTACCAAAAATAAAATCAATGATTTATGCACTAAATATTCAGATATATTTTCACCTAGCTTAGGTCACTGTATAAAAATGCATAATTTGACTGAGTCCAAATGAAAAATTGAGTTATTGATAGGCCAGCCAGACCATTTCTATTGTCAAAATCCAAAATTGTTAAAAGAATTGGAATGTGAAGTACAGAATTATACACTGGAACTGAATGAACTACAATCATTGCCTTTTGGAAGCTGAATGTCAAAGTTCACATTTGTGGAGATTTTAAAGTCACTATAAAAAAATCAAACAACACCACTTAATGCTCATACATGAACTATTTCATAAATTGGAAAATTGGAAGACAAAAAAAAAAGAAGATAAAAAAAAAAACAAGTTTATAGGTGAAGTTAACAGAAAAATCACAGCAATTTCTTGCGACAAATATCCCTTTCTGTTTTTATAAGTACAAACAAATGCCACTGAAAAATTCTAGTAGTCTTGCTGTTTTTCTATATTGCAATGTCTTGCCAATCAAACGTTATCAAGAATAAAACATTGTGTAGCATATCTGAATGATACCATTGTCATCATACGATGGATGAAATATTAGCATTTGTTTCAGAATGAATCGTCGTCGTTTAATGTCTGCTTTCCATGCTAGCATGGGTTGAACTATTATTACAAATTCATTAAGAAACTTATGCTAGTGTCAATGAAATAGAATATACCATTCAAATGGCCAAGTGATTAAGGTCATAGAGCTCATGCACTTTGATGAACATTTGCCACTAATTGTGGTAGTAGATGTATCTATTACCAGTTGGAACTGGAATATTTTTGTTTCAGTGTGAAAATGGAATTGATCATCCATTAGCCCAAGCATCTAAAATACTTAATAGTTATCAACAATGATATTTGCAAATAGAGAAAAAGGGATTATTTACTATATTTGATTTTCATAACTTTATATGATTCCCTCAGAGAAGACATTTTGAATTAATCCCTAATTACAAGCTGCTAGTATCCAAATTATCACCTGATTATTGGTTCTTATGTGCCAATGACTATAACATTTGGGTAATTCTATTGCTCTCATATAAAAATTCAGTTTAATGCATAAAACTTTGAAGTAACATGAACATACTGCACCATTATAAAAACATATTACAATTTTGAAGAAAGTCATAAAAATCATATTCTGTCTAAATTTGAAATACATCAAATTATCGAAGGTTTTCAAGGTTTGCCAGCTAGTACGAAAGAAACAGAATCACATATAAAGCCATGTATCTATATTATTCAAATAGCCAGAAAAACTAAAAATTTAAGAGAGTATTTGTAAAATGAGAAGTGTTAGTTATCATAGGAATTCATTAATTTTGTAGTCCAATTTTCCCAAAGTGATTCTGAAAATATTACAAAGTAAAATTTTGACTCAACTGCATAAAAATATTTGGGGAATGGTCTCATATGAAGCATATGTGTTACCTAAACTGCTACTGGTTGAAAATGCAATCTGATATGGATTTATAATAGTTAAATCATGTCCGATATTTAAATCAGTTACATGAGAATGGTCAGAAACCTCTGAATTATGACAATAAATACATAATCAACCGCACTGGACCATTTTATGATAAAGTATGGCTTACTGCCAATGATTAATTCTCAGAATGTCCTAAAATTCAATGATCTATGCTTGTTATATATTATGTCATATTAATTTGGGCTGAAAATTAAGTTAACTGAACACAAGCCTATAAGATACTCAGCTACTTAAATGAGTAGGTTGTTCAGTTTAATTTAATGAACAACTGAATGCTCATTGTGAAAACTGAAAGTGGATCTGGCTTCATCATATATCTACCAGGCAATGTGGTAATGACATGATTAAGTTACTCTGGGAGACAAAGTTGCAACAAACTGCTGATATATAATCAAAGGCAAAGAGGAATCATTATTACTATTATTATTACCACTGACTCTAAAAGATTTGGTATTTGGATTTCTTGTACTTTATGACTAAATATGTTGGTTAATTCCTAGTATACTTTTAACGGTAAAGTTTTCTATATTGAAGTTTTTCTGTTAGAACTACTAATGATTTGTACACTGCAAAAGTATTCAAACTTAGATTTTAATCCAAAGTCCTGGTTACCGCTAGTTTGAAGAACTGTATAAAACACTCACTTCTACATAGGCAGCAATATTATCTGCAACTCTTGGAGGGGGTTGCCAATCCTTTGGTGGTTTACCCATGTTTTCAGTAACAAACCAATTGAGTTTGGGCCATCCTAGAAAAGAATAACAATGTATAACATGAAATACAGATGACAGTTAACAATAATTAAGAGGTACATTACAGATGGTTTCAATTGGTAAAGTAATGTATGGAAAATTAAGTGATGAGAGAAAACAAGAAGTTGAGATGATTGTCATTTTCTAGAGTTGGAGATTATCATTCTGTAATGTACAACCAGTAAATCCTGGTTCAAAGAAACTAATTTTTAGTCATAGTCCTGTACGTTATTCTGAATGGCCGTTCTCTCTCCTCTTCCTGTCGAATGTGCATGCTCTTTATATCAACGTTATTTGCATAACACATTCAAATGATATAAATTTGGTGAAATTATTCTCAAAATGGTGATGATAATGAAAGAAATAGTGTACAAAACTACAGTTGATAAATTATCTTACCTTTGAAAATAATTACTTCCCCATTAGGCGTTTTAGGTAATGCTTTATTACAAGCTTCTGATGTAAGGGCCCAGTTAACATTAAGGTTACCCAAAAGGAATCCAATTCCTAACCCACCAGCATCCTGAAATGAAATGACAGAGTATTAAGTAGAAAAGAAAGAAAAACATGAAAATGTCAATAAAGGACTAAATCTGTCAAAATTATACACCTGTGAAATAAATAACAAAAAATATAATGAAGAATAAAGTTTTTTTTAAAGGGACACTTAATTGTAGATGTTATTTTACATATATAACTGGTACTCAATCATGTTACAAGCAAATCAGAGAATTTTAACAGCATTATGTAGTCAGCTGGTTTCCATAAGACATTTTTTTTGTTACCAACAATACTGAAACATTATATAAAATTAAATGGAAGTAAGAACCATATTTTAAACAACAGCAGTGTAAAGGAGAATATTCAGAGATTTTCGAAGTTTATGAAAAAAAGGATCTCTGTGACAATGGATAAAGTAAATTTAGTAACATAATTAGTATCCTTTAACCCCTTAACATTTAGACCTCTCTGTCATATGTAATGTTTATTTATTCATTGTTTCTAATTAATCACACATTATCTTGTAGCTTCGAAGTTTTGAGGATGTGATTAAATATTTTTAGAATGGCATTGAAAGGAAAGTGTTATAGATAGAATATTTGGGTTGCATATCACCATTTTAAATGTTAAAGGGTTTGAAAGAAATTAATAGACTGTAAAGGATTTTTAAGAAAATAGAAACAAGGATGTGCAGCTTAACAATCAAATAAACACTCAAACATTTATTAAAATCTTTCATAATAAAATATTACCCAAGAATTGTCATGAAACTGAATTGAAGGACAAAGGCTATTATTGTGTATACTTAAGTATAGCTCTGTGTTTAAGAAGTTTGCTTCTCAACTATGTGGATTTTGGTTCCATGCTGTCAAATGACACCGTGGGCAAATGCCTTCTACTATAACCTCTGGCTGATTAATGCTTTGCGAGTGAAATTTGATTGGTAGAAACTGTACAAAAGCCTGTCATATACATGGCTGTGTCTTCTTTCCGTATCTATTCTCAGCAACACTGTTTTTGCAGTAGTAGTTTTGCTTATGTTTTCCAGTAGTGGTTTGACATTCAAAGGTGCAAAATAAAGTTCTTCACTTAAAAAACCTGAAAGGGCTGAGGTCAGTAAAGGCATCTGACCATAGAATACTGCCTCAAGAAGTTGCAACCAACTTATACCAGTATGGTAACAAAAAGAAACCCATGAAAAGGATGATTAAGCATGACATTATGAACAAAATACTGAAAAACATAGTACTCTGCACTGAAAGTATTTCCTCCACTTTAAAAGTAAATAAATACAATAAAAAAGAATTATATTTTATAAATGTAATGAATGATCAAAAATATCACCAAAGAAATCTTTATAAGAAACTAAATTAGAAAGGATCATAAGTGAGACTTTAATATGGATGATGAAAAGAGAATCATTTGGAAATTATTTGGCTACAGCATCTTTTTTTTTTTATGCACTTATTACTGCAAAATAAATAGAAAAATAATTTTAAAAATTTTCGATTTTAAAAATATTTTCTTAAATAACTGAGTATAACCTAAAAACAAAAGCATTTATCATTTTAGTTATGATTGGTAAAATTTATTTATATATCAGAGACAAAAGGTAATTAAAAAAATATAGAATGGGTATATTTATATATGTTGCTGTATTTCAGAATTGAACTATTGAATTTTAAATCAATGTAAAATTCTATTTTGCTAAGATACATTTGGATACTTTCACTAATACTTGCAGACTATTCCTTTCATCTTTATACCAAGACAATCACAATCAATTCACTTTCTGTCTGGTTCTATAAGCTAATGCATTGATTATAGAAAACCCCCAAATTTTGGAGCATTTTACAGAAAACTTCTTTTTATTTTTTACTTGTTTCAGTCATTGCACTACAGCCATGCTGGGGCACCGCCTTGAAGAATTGTTAGTTGAATTGACTCCATTACTTGTTTTTTTTAAAAGCCCGTTACTTATTCTTTCAGTCTCTTTTACTAAACTGCTAAGTTATGGGGTCATAAAGACACCAACAAGTGTTGGGGTTTGACAAACACACACACAGATATATGTATATCTTTCAGTTTCTATTTATCAAATTCACTCATAAAGCTTTGGTCAGTCTGAGGCTATAGTAGAAGACACTTGCTCAAGGTGCCATGCAGTGAGAATGAACCCAGAACCATGTGGCTGGAAAGCAAGCTTCTCACCACATAGCCATGCCTGTGCCTATTTTTTTTGCTTTTGTTTTTTTAGTATTTTATTCCTGATATACTTAGTTTGGTTGCCCCTTATATCAGCCATATCTTTCAAAATTTACAGCATAACAAAAAAAAAACAAATTTGAAAATCTATTTGTAGTTACATTATGTCTGAAACCAAGATAAGCATAGAACACCTTTAACCATAGGACTGCTGGATCAGAGCTGATCTGGGATTAAACGTTAACATATCTGTTGTGAATATATAGTAAGAGGCATTTATTGTGCGACTGTGTGTATTCAAACTCACACACTGGTTTGTAGTACAATAAAAATTTAATAAAAACTTTTCTACATACACTCCACATCATCTCTTTATTTCTTATCAGCCTATGGCTTTAACATATTGTTGCTCTCCTCTCCAACTTTTTAATGTACTGCCACTTATCCCCCCCTCCTCCTTGACCCACACCTTTATTCATTTACCTTACCCCAAACTGAGATTCACTACTGACCACATTGTCACCCATGTTCACCATTCACTGCATTTACCCCTGTCCTTATCTTAATCAGCTGTCACTCTTTTCACATTTTTACAAACCTGCCCACCCAGTCATCCTCAATTCTGTCACTTTTCAATTTTTATTCACTTCCTTGTGCCTTGAGAGTATGCTCTTTTCTTCATCCTTCTTCACTTTTCTACTGAGATAGCCATGTATCTCCTCTACAGCGAGACACCTGTTCCTGTCTCTGTATCATACTTTAGCTTCTCAACACCTGGCATAAAGCCATCTCCCTCAATACTGTACTCCAGTCAACCAAAGGATCTTGTTAATGACCTCACTAGTGCTGGTGCCCCCCCCTCCAAAAAAAGCATCGAGTACACTCTGTAAAGCATTTGGCATCAAGAAGGGCATCCAGCCATAGAAACTTTGTCAAAGCAGACGGAGCTCAATTTAATGTTCTGACCCATCACAGCCTGCCAAACTAATCTGACCTATGTCTGTATGGAATATGAATGTTAAATGATGATGATGATTCTACTTGGTAGAATCTGTTAAATCAGTTTTAGCAGATGTCCTTATTCAGTGACTGGAAACTGTAATCAGGCTATAACTTTATTTTTGTGTATTTTTTTAACATTTTGTACCTGGCATATTTTATGATAGAAAAACAAACAGTACTTCTAAAGTGAAGTCAGATATAGCCCACAAAAGTAACACAGTAATATATGAGGGCTGCAAAAGAAGGAAGTGATGTTATATGATATTTAATAAGTATGTGGTTGTTATATCAAGTAATCTATCTATCTTCTCTTATTACACTCAGCTTTTTACCATTCACTACTGCACATAAACTAGATAAACAAGTTGCATAAAAGGATGCACATTAGCTACCCTTTGATGCTTGTATGTCTTACATGGAGACATGACAAAACTTGTCTACAAACAGTAAAAATAATCTATATAGAGTTTGCTTTAAGGCAGATACTAGAAGTAATTCACTGGCAGAATTGACATTTTACAAAAACTGAGAAACACAACATAAGAACAGTTTGGTTGTATTTCATAAAATGAAGAGCAAAATGACAATAATACTGTTAACAGAAAGGTCACTCAAGAGTTTATGTTAGCACATTTTACTAACATACAAACAAATTATCTTCATCAGGATATTAAAAATAAAACAAAAACAAGTTTGTTAAGCTAAATGTTATATTTTCTTGAATAACAAAGTTCACATTAACTTGGCCAATCATTAACCTCTTATGGGCCAAGTTGCTGTTAATGGAAATAGGATGTCTAAGTAATTATGCCAGTCTAAATGGTGTAATCATGTGACGGACTAATCTTGAAATATTGTGAAAGACACAAAATTGAGTTGACAACAGTATGCACAAATATGTATACAATTTAACATATATTGTATGAGATTGTGAAAAAATGTAGTACAATAGAGGTGAACCAGATCTAGAAGTATTCCAAAAATTATGAAATATAAAGACATTAATAACAACCAAGAAATGAGAAAATATGTAGCCTTGTAACATTTCCTTTCAGTTCAAGTTGAACACCCTAAACTCATTCAAAAGCTTACAAATAATCTGATCTATGTCTTTCTCCTCTTGAACAATGACGGTGAGAAGAAGGAAACAAAAACTTTACAGAAGAGGGGTGGGGAATATGATAATTTTGCAAATTATTAAGATTTAAAAATACAAATAATGCAGACTTATTGCTTAAATCACAACATATAATTTCTTTTGTGTTGGGTTAGTGAACTTTTAGGATTTCAGATGGAATGAGAGAAGCAAATACAAAACAAAGAAAAGTTACATTTTGAGACAGCTAATAATTCCTACAAAATAAATTTCAGGAAGTTGTTGGTTTTATCTTTTAACATTTACAGCTAATTCCTGGCCTGCTTTGCTTACTGCTATATTCTGTTTATGAAAGAACATTCCAAAAATATGAAACGGGCAAACCAAGTCAAAATGAGAAGATTTCAATTAACAGCAATGGATTTCAATTACTTTATGGTAAGGGAAATAAAAAAAGAAGACCATCAGAAAGTCTGAGATAATTACTGAATGGAATATAAAAGGTGAAATGTCTTTCATCAATGACAAGAACAAAGATGCACCGTCAACTGACCAGAGAGAGAGGAAGGACAGTGTCAATTTAACTGAGGGAGAAAAGCTGCAGTTGTCAGTTCACCGATGGAGACTGACTGCAGTGTTAGTCTTTTCTTTTTTCATAGTGAGGTCCACAACATAGTGCTGAAAGGATTAGTGGATCACAATGTGAACATTCTTTTCTTGATATCTTGAAGGTAACAGTAATTAATTGCCTGGGAGACAGTGAGGAAGTAGTCGAGTACTTGGTTAACACTAACCCTAAAATGATAAAAGGCAAAGTTGGACTCACAGTACAGAGAGTTGGGATAAATACCAATTTGCTGCCTTAGAGAAACGTTATGGTACCAGTTGACATGAAAGAAAGACTACTGTGTCAGCTGAGCTGTTAGAGATAGGCTGTAATGTCAGCTGATCTGAGACAGACAAGTTGCAGCGCCAGTTGACTTAAAAACAGCTGACCCACATAACAATGAATGCAGTCACCTACATTTTATTGTGATCCTATAAAAAGAGATCTATGACCTTGAAATAATAGAGTCTTTCGACTCTTTTGATACCAAACTGTCTGAAACTGCCCCTAGCTCTGTAGTACAAATGTCTTGTTTTCAAAAGTCCTGAATTAAAATCTTCCACCAAAACTTAGTCACAATTTATGTTCTGAACACTAGCTAAATGATAACTAAATTATTTTACTAAATTCTTTGTTACATTTAAGATTAATTGAAAAAACACAGAGAGTATCTCAACAGAAATATGGTAACAAAAGGATTAAACAGGATAGAAAATTCATTCATATACAGCTTTATTAATGGTATTTAGATATGTTACAAGGAAAAATGTTCTAGAAATATAGACAAAATTCTTTCCAACAAAGACGATATCAGATATTGCTGAATAATGTATTAACATATCACAATAGGGATAACAATCATTATATATGCAATTACTTTGGTTTTCAAAGGATTTTGAAGTTATGGATAAAGTGATAGAAATAAAACTATAGGCACATGTTAGGGACAGGAGTCAAATAATGGTATCAAATGGTTATTGCTAGCAAAATTAGTGGATTCAAAAGTTTTAAATGTATAAAAATTATCTGCTATTTAGAAACAAAACTCTAGATACTGATATCAAACTTTCTACTCAAGTCACAATACAGTGACTCTAATTATTACAGAAATCCAAAGAAAAGTGCACTAGCTATAGAGACCATAGTAGGTGTATGATCATGACAGTTGTGATAGTGGATGCTGACTGTGCTGGTGGTATTGTATGCTGATACTGAAAGTGAAGATGATACCGAGGTATATGTTTGTGATTGTATGTAAATGAGTGCGTGTGTGTTTGTGTGATATACATATTCACAAAGGAAGCCATTTATGGTAATCAAAGAAGTTATCAAAATCAGTGGGTCATAAACTTAATTCAAAACTATCTGTTTATTAGGATTAAGATCTAGATGATGTTACATACTATGCTTAATGTAATCAACCAGTTATTGTTAATGAAGGCTTCATCAAAGTTGAAAATGTTGACACTTCAAGAAATAGATAAAAAGTGAATTTGAATGTTTTTTTTTGTGTTCTTTAAATGAGTAAATTGGC
>JAOPJW010003905.1:159717005-159727996 GCA_027122535.1 Octopus maya
GTCACTACTGTTCACATCCGGGTCCACCAACTTACCTTTTCATTTTCGGTTGACATACAGATAAATAAATCTCGTATCCATGGTCGGAGAGTCTAGTTTCACTGATGGCCACTTCATCGACAGTTAGTGACCTGAGGTCGTTGAGTAGATGGCCTTGTTTCTAAGGCGACTCCAGGCCGCGTGCATTTATACTGCCTACTCTGAGCAGGGTTATATTAGATGAAGGTATAGTAGCGGAAAAGGATACTTGCAGTGATTAAGTTGGTGAGGAGAAGACGAAACATCCATACCCATACATAAGTGTGGATGCTTCCACGAGCAGTTCTTTATATATTCGTTTATTTATGTCTCTCTGGAAAGCCCCCACTCCCTCAGGATATTTTGATGCTATGTTTTGTGATATTTGTATGACTTTAATATATTGATGTGTTGTTTCTCGGTGTGATAAAGTCGGTGTGTGTGATGTCTGCATGGTTATATATGCTATTCATTAGTTTTTTATAGTTGGTATCTATTGATGTATAATTCAAAATGCTTAACTTCGGCTGGTGTTGATGTGTGTGATCTGAAAGTTGTGTGTGTGAATTGGGTTGTGCTTGTGATGGTGGCACCGGTGTGGCTGCTGTTTTGGGAGGTATTTGAGAATTTGTTTTCGATGATGTCTCCCTCTTCTAGTTATACCTGCAAGTTTTTGTGTTGATGTTGGTGTATGTTTTTTTTTTCTTTATCTTTTGTTTAATCTCCGAACCTTTTGCGAGTTTGGGTCTTCCTGCTCCCCCTCACCACAGGACATGTCTGATTGCTCCGAACACGAGAGTGATAAATCTTGCGGGGCTTTTTATGGTTTTTCTGTTGATTAGGTTGTTGTTGTTTTGGGAGATTCTGATGCTGTTCTTGCTGCTATCGATGTTGGTGATTTCTATGCTCTTGTTTTCACTGTTGTTCTTGAGGTTGTTGCTGTTACTGCCGTCGGTAATTGTATGATTGCAGTTGCTGCTACTACTGTGACTGCTGTTTTTGCAGTTGTAGTCGTCTGCTTCTGTTGGTGCTGTTGTTGTTGTTGTTGTTGTTGTGGTGGTGGTGGTGGTGGTGGTGATGGGGGTTTGTGCCGGCAAGATTGGGGTGCTTACTTCTCTCGTTGTAGGCAGAAAGCTTTGAGGTGGTTTGTACCTCCGCACAGGTATCATCTTAGCTTTCTGCCTTCAACAGCCACGTGAAGCTTTGTACCACCCGGTAGGCTTATATAGTCCAGTATAGCCGCTACGTTTGGCTTATCAGCTTGTATTAGTTGCTGCATCCTCCTGTCTTAACCAGTTCTGCTAGTGCATCTTCTGTTTTCGCAGAATCGTGGTTTTCTCTTCTACGTCGAGGAGAATAATAATAAATAATAATAATAAGGAGAAGAATGATAATAATTATAAGGCGAGAATATCTCAGAAGAACCAAATTAATTATGAGAAGTAGACTCAAAGGAATGAACAAAACACATGGGCTGTTTCCTTAATACGATACAGAACGAGCTTGAGGTAATAGATAGAAAAAACAGGTACGTGATGATGATTATCAAGGAACTGCATCCAAAAAGCGATATAGATAAACTGTATGTGCCTAGGGACAAGAGAGGAAGAGGCCTCATAAGATGCAAGATCAGCCGGCGGAAAGAACAGTTTGGAATGGTGCATCAAACAGCAGAGTGAATACTTGCTTGCCGCTGTTTGAAATAATAACACGATACCTACTGGAAATGTGATGCATCCCAAAACATTTAAGAAAATTGATGAAGAATAAACAATAAACAATTGGAAAATGAAAACAATGTATGGTCAATACATTAGAGAAAGTGAAGGGAAAGACATGACCAACATCTGGAGATGGCTATGAGAAAATAATCAGAAAGGATGCACAGAGGCACTGACATGCAGCGTCCAGGAACAAGTTCTGAGAGCTAATTACACGAAGTTCCAAATAGATAGAATTGCCCCTTTGTAGAATGTGCGGCAGCAAAAACGAAACAATCTCACATATTGTAAGTGAGTATAACAAGCTGGCCCAAAAGCACTACAAAAGGTGGTATGATAACATGGCTAAGTTTATTCACTCGAGACTGTGTGAAAAGTATGGTCTGGAAACAGCATGGAAATAGTACAAACATGAACCAGAGGGCGTCACTGAGAACAGTGCCTCTGTGGGATTTTACAATCCAATGTGACTCCCTAATTGATGATCGGAGACCAGATATTATTGTTGTGAATAAAAGAAAAAAAGAAACCAAGCCAAGATCATAGATGTTGCCATACCTGTGGATGCACGTGTGGATGACAAAGAGCTGAAAAAAGATAGAGAAATACAGACTACTAAAAGACAAAATTGCAAGTAACTGATATCCCAATAGTTGTAGGGGCATTCAGAGCGCTAAGAACCAGGTTCGAGAAATAGATCAGAGAAATTGGAATTGACATGAGCGCAGAGCAGGCCCAAAAAACTACTCTATTGCTGACAGCTAGGATTTTGAGGTTGGTGCTTGAGTATTGAGTATCTTCCACGATAAGTTAACATGCAGGTGCCAAAGCTTATAATTTGCGGAAAGAGGCGCTGTGAGACCTCTGACAACAGGTTGCTGTCTGCAATCACAGAATCAACCAGAGTAAGTAAGATCGGGAGATGTAAAATAATATTAATAATAATAATGATTTCAAATTTTGGGACAAGGCCAGTAAGTTCGAGGATGTGGATAAGTTGATAAAATCGACATCAGTGCTCGACTGGTACTTATTTTATCGACCCAGAAAAATGACAGGCAAAGTCGACCTCGGTGGCATTTGAACTCGTACTGTTAAGTGGGACGAAATGCTGCTTGACATTTTGCCCGACGAACTAACGTTTCTGCCAGTTCGCGGCCTGTATAATAATAATAATGATAATAATAATAATAATAATAACTTTCTAATTTCGGAACAAAAATCAGGACGTTTCAGGGAAAGGGATATCGATTATATTGACCCTAACGGTACTTTATTTTATGGAATCCGAAAGGAAAAATGGCAAAGTTGATCCAGCGAGATTTGAACTCACTATGTAAAGAGCCGAAACATATACCCCATCGCATTTAGTTCGATGCTCTCTTAATTATAGCCATAGTTCTTTTGTATCTGAGTAAGTTTAACTTAGAACAATGACAGTACAATGAGGTGCAAGTACTTTAGAGTAAGTTCTTGAGTAGTACGGCGTGTTGTATATTCATTTTTAGCAAAAGTAAAAATAAAACAAACGATCAAACTTAACTCTACTCATTTAAAGCAATATTATTTTTCTTCTTGCAGCTCGCCTCAGCAAGCTATTGGTGACCAGTGCATGGGTGTTTGCAGTGATTTTACCAACTCCTCTGATGATATTTACGGAACAAATAGACATATGTATTGATAATTATCAATGCTGGATGAACCTCCCAAAGTATATGTGGAAGGTATTCTTAAACAAGATTTTCGTATTAATTAAAATTTATTTGGCAACTGTTGTTAAACAATATAGAATCTCCCTTACTATAACCTCTTGGGAAACGAATGCAATCAAAATTCTCGGCAGCCATAAACCTTACAAGATACGATTGAAAGAGTAAGGAATTAAACCCGCTGGAATCTGTCTTCCAACAGATAATTTCAATTACGTTTTCGATGAAAGAATTATAGATTTGTTGACTGGAAAATACAATGGAATCTAGTAAAATATAACCAAAATTTTCTGGGTTTCAAATATGTGTGCTACTTTTGAGATTGTTTCATACTCAGATAGACTGCTAATGTGATCTGCTTTAGTGAAGTTAACTTTTGAAAAACTTAGGTTGATCAAAAATGCTTGGCTAGTTCCATCAGAAGCGCTTCTTCTAAAGTCAGATGACACCAAATCTTTGATAATTGTCTAGTTTTTTTTTTTTTATAATCTGGAAGCAAGATGCAGGGTTCCATTTGATAAAGGTCATACGTAGCTGGTTGCCTAAAGAATCTCTCGACTGAGCTGCAGCTGTAGTTCGTACGTTCGTCCAGGAGCTGATAGTCCACACTGTTCAAAATTCTTGCTAGCCATTAGTGAATCATATTTTCACTGAGGATAAGTAATTAACTGTATATGGCACTGGTGAACCCTTCGTATGTAAGATCCTGTTGTCTTGATTATACCAAAGTTTTAAGGATTGGATAGGGAACATGCATAGAAAATGACAGTGTGAAGATTGTGTGACTGAAGCCTCTTCCAATGCACTATTCCAGTCTGCATCGAATTCTGAGAGGCTTTTTTCATCTGGAAAGATTCGTAGCATAAACTGTCCGAGATTTAAATAATTATCAAAATTTTCATTCAAAATTTATATCGTCAAAAAGTTAGCAGGCGGTTTCAAATAGAATAGAGAGTAATTATTGTTTCACATTTAAATTTGTATCTATTAATATCAAATCATGCTTCCCTAAAGTGCTCCATCAATATCTGCAACAGTATTGGGATACACTTATATTTCATACAAAGTATATATACAGTATATATCAGAGCGATATCATTACTAAAATTCAATAACATAAATTGTAGAAAATATTCTTTTCTTTTCTTTACGCTTAAATTATATTTCTCTATAATATGCAAGCATTAAATTTTATGAATCGGACTGCTAAATTTTATACGATTATAAAAATTTGAAGCATATTTAAGCTTTATGTAAAAATTAACAATACTATTTACAGAGTATATAATCCTATCGTTTTAGATAATTTAAACAAATTTATATGTAAAACTTAAAGATAAAAATTGTGAAGATGTAATGATAGTGGAAGAGGAGAAACACTGAAACTAGCTTGTCGGTTTAGAAGAAACATGAGAAAGATTTGTTAATAATATAACTATAAAAGAACTGATCATCTTCTATAAAGTTTACTGTAGCATGTTCGCGGGTTTTATGAATTACAATTTGAAAAAAGATTCATAATTTCATAAGTTTCAGTTGAAATGTTTATAAATCTTCAGAGTTTTGTAGTGCTAGAAGTACATAAAGCTATTTTATACGAAGATTTGTTCTTATGAGAATACAAATAGCCAAGTCGATAGCGTACTGAACAATCAAACGAATAGTTGGTTCGTATCATATACCGGTACTGCGATGTATCCCTCACCAAAACACTTTGCTTTCAATTACCGGGTCCACCTAAGTGTAAGTATGTGCCTTATGGTGAAGTATCATATTGTTGTAATCAACTATAATCCTTTAAAAGGAATAGTGAATCATTGATTTCCAGATTCTATGTTCAAGTTAGCCAGTGATAAGATTTCTTGCAGTAATCTCTCATTCGTCTAGATATATGGGAATTAAACACAGATACCTATCAAATGAATTACCGAAGAGCTCATTCGTTTGATTTAATGAAATTCTCCCTTGAAAGCTATATCCACTCAATTGTTAAATAGGTTTTATGCATTCACTGTCCTAAATCAATGTATCTGTCAGTAAATTCAACAAGTGTCTTTAAAGACTAATACTAAAGATAGATGCTCGCGGCCTGAACGTAGAATACTCCGACTTGGGGCTCTGGATAATGATTACTCTTTAGTACTCGGTCAGTTACTTTTCTAACATGTATCTACAAAAGCATAACAGACGAAGTCTACAAGAACACTTTTCTGTTACAAGATATCTACAATACCTGATTCCAAATAGTATTATGTTTCGATTTGAATTCATTTTTGTTGTGAATTTGAGGAATCTTTCTTTCTATGTAATTGTTATTGTACCTCATTTCCCTTTTTTGCTCTGGCTCTTCATAAAGTTATTTCATTTCCCTTCAGAAATTTCATTCGAAATGGTTTCCTCTTGTGCTACAGTTTGAAAATATTAAAACTCAATACAAAACATGATAACACGCTGTATTGCCACATTGTATTTATTTCTATTCTTTCTTTTCTTTTTATTTTATATAAATCATTCTATCACAATAACTGTGTAATATATTGTTTTCGTTTTTTGATACATATTGCAGTCACTTTAATAACGTTTTTAAGTAAGATAATAACAGCTGAGCAAATTTGAACAATATATTGAGCACCATCTTTCTTTACATAGAAAGTTTTTACTATATTTTCTATTAAGATACAGACAAAAGTGTAAATTATTCTATTTTAATAAATTGGAAATCTTTCATTCGAAAGTTGTAATTAGATATAACAATTTAAATATCCATAAATAAAATATTTGTTTCATCTTAGAAGAGTTGAAGCCAAATATTACTGTTTTCCTTTTACATAAAGCATCGACATAAAGTTTATTGAATATATAGTTGTTTTGGTTATTTTGTTTATATGTTTAACAAATATTTTCATATAGTACTATTGATTATGTGGTATGTAACAGAAAAATGTTGAAGTTTTATGAATGCCATTCTGTACAACACCATATTGTACTTCTCGTGAAGTAAATAAAGTGCCAAAGTACAGCTTTCCATTTTTAAACTTGCCAGAACCAACTTTAGCTAATTTAATCTGTTTTCAGTAATTTGTGTTTATAAAATATTGATAGAAATAATACTAATTACTGTCCATAATAATATTAATACATGAACTGAATTTTTATGCAATTCTTTCACGCTGTGATTTAGCTGCAAACAAATAAAAACATTGAAAGAAATTCTGCTATTTACGTATAAACAATTGTTTTTTGTTTGGGATAATAAAACTATTCTAAATTTTATTTATATCATGTGATCGATCTTGACTCCTTTTGATTAGATGCTAGACTTCTGAGATAGTGTAAGACATTCATTATAATAGTAAATATTTCAGAAAGTCAACTCTATAAGGATATGATTATTGTGAATGTTATCAGAACAATTAACTTGATACCTAAGAATAGAATCATTAAATTGAAATTCCCACTAAATTACAGTCTTGTGTTTTCTTTGTCTGATATTCTGATTGAATTCGCGACCTTTTCCGGCAGGATGCCAGTGGTAATTAACAGTGTCTTTCTTTTCAAATAGAGTAATATATAATCTATCTCCTGTTGTAGTCTCCAAGGAAGATAAAATCTCGCTATGCACGGGTTTTAAACTTCTATCAGAGAAATCTTTTTCTCTAAGTTTGTATGAGATCTCATTGGAATACGAAATTGATTTCATTATTGCAAGCATTCATCTTAAGAAAGAAGGATGTAGAATTTGAATTATTAAATGAAATTTGCATTTGTGTTTATAGCTATTTGAAAAGTATTGTTGCAGCATTAATCGTTAAAAACAACATAACAATTAACAATGATATGCGGGAATTAGTACCTTCAGCGTCTTGTTAGTATAAAAATATTAAATTTACAGTTTATGAAGATTCAGTTCTTTCCAATTCGTCATTTATTTCATTTGGATTTGAAATGAATAAAACATATCGGGTATAATCTTTATTTCGTGGAGAAATCATAGTTTAAATAATTTGATTTGTTGTTCAGCTGAACATTAAATTTTGTTTAAAATAACAAAAATATTACAATTTCTAGGTACTAACAAGAAAATGTCACTTGACAAATTGGATACTGGTAAAATTGGACCATTATCTGGCAAGTTAATATTTTAACAAGTAATAAAGAAAATATCAGCTATACATAATTTCATTTCCAATAATCTTTTAACAAGATTTAACTGCAGGACGTTGCTAGTAATTTGTTTATGGGTTAATGTGGTGTGCTGGCAGAACTGTTAATCCATTGAGCAACATGCTTATCGACATTTTGTTCACCTTTACGCTCTGAGTTCAAATTTCGTCAAGGCGGACTATTTTTTTTCCTTTGTGGGGCAATAAAACAAGTACCAGTTGAACACGCGAGTCCATGTAATCGACTTACTCCTCTCCGGAAATTTCTGGCCTTGTCCCGAAATTTGAAATCAATAATTATTTCATGAATCTGGGAAAATAGTGATGTCTCTGACATCATTTGCATTCACTTGAGGAATCAAACAGCGCAAAATGATTAGTCAGGATTTCTTCTGTATGATTAGAAGTTCGTATTCTTAATTGCTTATAATCACGTATTAGGCCAGATAGATGAAATATAGTTATCTTGTAGTATCAGTTGCCTTTACACAATAAAATGTTTAAAAAACAGCATTATTTCGTTTGGTGTTTCCAGATATACTTTACTATTGTGAGCTTTGTAGCATTATTCATCCCGGCCCTCTTGATATTGTTTTGCTATGTTACAATTATTTACATCATTTGGCAAAATGGCAAGAATGAATGGAAACTCAGAGCTGTAGGAAATCACAGTTGGCGGAATGGTGGAGATGGTAAGTTTTACAATTGAATCTTTTGTTTTTTGTTTTGTATAAATTTCATAAAAACAAATAAATTCGTGTATGTACCGCGAGAAAAAGAAATATTTGTACAAGAAAAAACAGATTAAACACTGGATGACTAAATAAATAGAATTGGAGAGAATGTAAGAGAGATGTGAAAGAAAGTCTTCTGGCATAAAGGGTGGGGTTAAAAGGTCTTGAGTGAGAGCAACGAACAGAAAGGGTAGGAGATGGTACAAATGTTTTGAAAACATCATCGAAATGTATGGTATCAGCCATGCAGTCGACTGCACTCCTCTTTGCAGATATTTGTAGACTTGGATAAAAGTTAAAAATTACAGTTAAAAATGGTGAAGAGCTGGACTAAGTTTTACGGCATTCAGTTACTTCCTTTTAAGATTTAAGCTAAAACATTTCTCAAATCGTCTTTCAATTTCATTTTTAAGGGATTGGTAATTGGTAATAAATCTAATTCACTACAGTTTAAAATTTATTACATCTATCTGTTTTTTTTAAATCATTATTATTGATTAAAGATGGTAAGCAGTCACAAACTAAATAGTCTTGATATTCTGATGAGGGTGACACTTGAATTTAAGTGTATAGATGATGTATACGTACACACACACATACACACACACATATATATGTGTGTGTGTGTCTGCGTGTGTCTGTAGATGATATATATTTTTTCGCTATAAGAATGGCTCTTATCTTTTAATTGTTTCACTCATTGGACTGCGGCCATGCTGGGAGGGGGGCGCCTTGAAGTGTTTAGTCGAGCAGATCGCCCCCCACCCTCACAGATGCTTTAAAGTCTGGTATTTATTCTATCGATCTCTTTTGCCGAACTGCTTCGTTACGGGGACGTAAACAAACCAACACCGGTTGTCAAGTGGTTTAGAAGGACAAAATCAAACATACAAACACACACACACACACATGGATATGTGTGTGTGTGTAAGTATATATATAAGTGTGTGTGTACAATGGGTTCCTTTCAGTTTATGTCCAACAAATCCACTCACAACGCTTTCGTTGGTCCGGTGCTATAGTAGAAGACACTTGCCCAAAGTACCACGCAGTGGGATCGAGTCCGAAACCATGTGGTCTGGAAGCAAACTTCTTACCACAGAGCCATAATATATTATTCTTTATTTTCGTCAATTGTTTGAGAGCAAACATTAGACAACAGAATTAAACTTTGCGCTATGAATCCAAAGCTACTCTAAGTCGACTTTGCTTTCATCCTTCTGGGGTTGATGAGTACAAATCAAGAACTACGTTCGATTTAATCGATAAAATGCTCTTGAAAATGCTGTTTGTCTAGTGACCGTGTTGTTAAATTTAAGTTATTTATAAGAAAACACTAAGACTACATACGGTAAAAATTTAGTTTAACCTTCTATTATTTAAATTATGTCCCTGTCTCGAGTTGTATATTAGAAATGGTGATGCCAAAAATCCGTTTAAGGAAATCATGACTGTATCTAAACCGGGCTTTATAATATACTCTGACAGAGGAACCCCAACTTTACCATGTTTGCTTTCACAATGCAGTCGCTTGATTTATGTGTGAAATATGGTCGTTACATTTTCCAGGTAAGAGAGAAGAAAGTATCACTTCCAACAGCGGACATCGTTTTGAATATGACACTCAATACAGTAGAAAGACTCACATCCCACAAGCTAGAATCAGGACAATCAAAATGACATTTCTCATTGTTTTAGGTGAGTTTGCATGTAATTTCGACTGTGATTGTATTAAATTTAGTCAATATTGCTAATCTAATCTGCCAGTAGGGCTCTTTATTTATATAAGAGATGTACAGAAATGAGATTCTATCATATATAAGAGAAGTACAGAAATGAGATTCTATCATCCTTTTTACTCTTTTACTGGTTCTGACGGTGCTTGCAGAAGACAAAAGTCGGCAAACAATATTCGTCAGTAAACTGAATCAGTAAATGCCTTCAGTAAATTTTATATTAATTCTCTTCAGTTTGGAGATAATTTTAAAATTTACAACTTAAATTGTTAAAAGCTGGGAGAAGTTTTTCAAGAACGTCTTCAACAGGAAGAGCAAACAAATCAGACTAAAACTGACTGAGAGACATAAAGAATTGGAATGCATAAATAAATAAGTTGTCACACCTAATATTGTTTGTATTCACTTTAACGCTTTATGCACCTCGGTCACCTTAGGTCTGATAAGGGCAAGTAAAATATGTTTGACTGACATTGTGAAGTCTGTTTGGAGCTGTCTTTGTGCTACCAAACATTGGACTCACTCATATTGCATACCTTCATTTAATTTTAATTTATTTAAATTTCAGAATTGTCTCTCTTCCCTTTCTTAACTAGAATTTACCAGTAATATGTTACAATGCCTCTACAGTTTCATCGTACATTCTTAATTTGTCTTGTCAGATTCTGTTCCTGTGTTGACTCAGATTTCAGGTCGCTTTTATTTTTATTTTGTAACCACATCCATCTTTTATCTGGATCTATGTTCTTCGGTATCTCTCAAAAGAACTGACAGTACATCGTCTTATCCTTGCAGTTGCTTCCTCTCTTCGTCTCTGTCTTGATTATTATTATTATTATTAACATTATTATTATTATTATTATTATTATTATTATTATTAGTAGTAGTAGTAGTAGTAGTAGTAGTAGCA
>JAOPJW010003905.1:159788572-159801980 GCA_027122535.1 Octopus maya
ATATATATGATCGGCACTCCGTCGGTTACGACGATGAGGGTTCCAGTTGATCCGATCAACGGAACAGACTGCTCGTGAAATTAACGTGCAAGTGGTTGAGCATTCCACAGACACGTGTACCCTTAACGTAGTTCTCGTGGGGAGATTCAGAGTGACACAGAGTGTGACAAGGCTGGCCCTTTGAAATACAGGCACAACAGAAACAGAAAGATAGAGAGAGAGAAAGTTGTGGTGGAAGAGTACAGCAGGGATCGCCACCGCTCAATAAACTCTCAGAACGACCGGTCTGGGAATCAAAACCACGATCCTACGACCGCGAGTCCGCTGCCCTAACCACTGAGCCAATGCGCCTCCATATAAATATGTAGTAATGAATGAAATCAGTTTACTGTATAGACTTAGTCTACTGTTCTTTCTCTCTTAAAAATTGGATTTGTGTCTAATCAAAAAAAAAAATCATAAAGTAAGCGAAGGAATATGTAGAAAACGAACTTTTGATCTTAGCATATTAATAAATGCGCAATATATATTGATATGAACCATTAAAAAATAACCAATCACAATGTACTTATTTATTTAAATTGGTTCTATTCTTCAGTGTTTCGTTACGAAAATAATTTACGACTCATTGAGACGAAATCAGAATTCATTTTAATGTAGCTGAGGTAGCACTAATGCCTAAGTTAAGGGTGAGTTTATATTTATTTTTATGATTACAGAAAGTGACTTTTATGTGTGTAATATTTGTTTTCCTGACACTAAATCAACGTGGAAAAAATTTCAGAACTTCGAGGGAATTTTCTAAATCAATGTAACAATGAATGTCATTTTTAACCCGTTGATGTGTATCCTGATATATCTGTCTGTTATAGAAATTACTTCAATCACTTTTTTTTCCTTTACCTCGTGGACGATAAAGTATATTTTCGTTTCCTAATACTTTAATTCATTTCTGGGAAGCGCTTACGAATTGTGGAGATTGTGATCATTCTTTTATAAATTCCTCCGTAGATAACTAGCATATAACCCTTTGTGCACACTTTTTACAAACTGAAACAAATCAAATGTAAATGCTTCCAAAAAGCTTCTCTTTAATGTTAAAATACTGTGTTCACAGAAACTAAATTTTGTGCTTTACCTCATCTGTAGCAAAGCATATTAAACTATTTTAGCATTTATTTTCAGACATCTTCAGTTAAAAATATGGACTATCCTGGTAATCCCGAGAACGCATCGTTAAGAAGATGGTATAGGAGTTTGAGAGCCAGCAGCCCATTTAATATGCACCTATCTACGCTATTGAAAGCGGGTTTCCTCTGTGACGTTAATTTGAAGGTTGAAGAAACTGTTATTCCAGTACATCGCGTTATCTTGGCGTCTATTAGTAAATACTTCAAGAAACTGTTTGAAAATGAAGCACTAATAGATAACACTCTAGATCTGACTTTGCAAATTGAAGATGCTGATATTCTAAATATTATTGTTAAGTATATCTACCAGGGAGAGGTAACATTAAATTCCAGTTCTGTTTTTATGTTACTTAATGCCCTCAGTCATATTGATATCAGATATTTAAAAAAGCATTGTGAGCAGTTTCTTTTCGATCGATTGCGACCTATTTTCTTATTTCCAACCTGGGAATTAGCTTGGCGTCACAGTTTGCATGAACTTACGGCAGTATGCTTTGTTCTTTGTCGTGAAACGCTCTGTAATCAAGTTCTGCAGAGTAAATATATAAAATATTTGTCTATAGAATTTATAGAATTTATTATCGACTCCGATCTCACCATCGATTTTAACTCGGCTGTTTTAATGAAACTTCTAATTAACTGGTTATCTCTTGAGTCCTCTGATCGCTTCCCAAATGCGAAAAAAATAGTGAAAAAAATTCTTTGGAATAGACCACTTTATGAAGAACAAATAATTGATATTGAAACCTTTTTGCTCCCTTATGACGAAGATTTAAAAAAGCTAGTTAAAGATTCTATTAGATCCATAATGCAAGAAAACTTATATAGCCCTTCAAAAGATCTTGAACCGAGTGAAGAAATTGTTAAAAAGTCTACTGAATCACAAAGCCAAGAGGCAGATGATGTTTTTTATGAAGATCAGGCTGCATGTAACGAAGGCACATTTTCGTATAAATATATGTATTTTGGAGAAAGCGCTTGTTGTATAAATTATGTAAATCCATTAACATGCTCCTTAAACATTGGGGCGAATAAGCCTCTGATTAAATCAAAGTTTACAATAGAATACCTATGCACTCAAGATTCTTTACTCGAAGAAAATCCGCTATCTGAAGAGTTGCAACAACAGCCGATAGATACCCGAAAATTCTCTGATCCAAACTGGAGTATTATTATTCAAGAGTCAGAAAACCAAGTAATTGCATTATATTGCTCAAATAGTGAAAATTGGCATAGTTCTAATATGCCTAGATCTATAAAAAATACAATCGGTTTTCTAAATGGCGAGATTGTCTGTAGGAACGATCGTTCTGGAATAATTATATATAATCTAAAATTGATGAATTGGAGAATTGTACAGCCACCTTATCTGGCGATAGCTGCTGAGGAGGAATTCGTTCCATGTTTAGATAATTCGCAAGCAATTTTCTTCACTTGCACTGGATCGTTATATTCAGCTTATGCTCTCCGACATCGAAAAAAGAAAGGTTTTAGAATAATTGTAAATGAATGGAACCTTGAGGAAAATGTGTGGAATTGTAAAATATCCGTGCGTCCAAATAGACATGAAGGTTCTGTTATGTCGGTATCACTCGGAGTTAAAACCTCAACAGGTACGTACATATATCTTATGGCATCAGCTACAATACGTAGAATGAAATTATCCGTAGAGTCGAAAAAATTTGCTTCAAATGAGTCCAATATAAAAGTTAGCATGAAACCAAATGAAATATTTTATGTATACAAAATTAATATGAAGTCTTTGATATGCGAAGAGCTTGGATATCGTTTCAGTGAACCAGCACATCTTGAGAATGTTCCATCAATCGTCCTAGAAGATCGCATAATTTTTATCCTAGATGTGTATGAAGCGATTGAAGAAAACTTTGAAATGTCTTTTAAAACACGTTCGCAGTTCCCCATAGATACGCTGGTACTGTATCATGAAATAAATCTTTGGAGGAGAGTTAAGTTGTTAATGCCTCTACCCCCCTTCTATGATATGCCAGTTAGGAGAGTTGATGGAAAACTTTATTCTGCCGTATGTATTTCATTTTTTAAAAATTTCATGTTACTAGCACTACATCGAACTCCACACGTATATCAAATTGCTATTTATGATATAGCACGCTTACAGATTACTGTTCTCAGCCCTGCGCCACTTCCAGCAGTCGGGAAAATGATGATGACTGCAGTTGATAATCATCAGCCTATAAACAAGATAACAAATGAATATGCGAAGGATGTCGACCTGATACCCTATCACTTCAATCACTGGCAATTAAGAAACTGGTATGGCATTCTTGACCGAACTTAAAGCCATACCCCACGGTAGTTAAGTTGGTTTTTTTTACTTCAATTCATAAGCGAAAATTCTTAAATATTCTTACTTGCGCAGGCACTCTTGCGCACTGCTTTGGAAGCTACTTCCAAGACTATGCAATACATAAAATGAATTTAATCCTGGTATTATTTATCTTCTAATCATTTGATAAAGAGGAACCAATGTTTTGAAGAACGGACAGTTTGAATTTCTAAAAGACTTTTAGTCACCTGTTCCTGTAATAATTACAGCTTACCAGATTGAATCTCATCAATGTTCTGGCTTATATTCTGTCACCAATTATCTGAGCTCAATGACTTGTAAAAGGAGTGATTTTTTTTTTTTAATTTTTTTTTTTAATTTTTTTTTTTTTAATGCAGAAGCTGTTGTAGAAAGAATTGACATACACTTTCACTGACTTGTCAAAGATTAATTTTGCAATGATGGGCATCGTTAAATTCGTAATTCGACATGGCTTTTAAAAACTCTCAAAATATTGCCACCGGTAATGAGCTGAAAGCTGATTGTGAATACTTCGACTGAAATTGTTATAACCCATGACTTTCAATCGTGGTAGATAGTGTAATGAAGAAATCTTACGCAAGTTATTACTGCAATATGTATATGCACACCTACACAACTCACCTTTTCCTAACTTCCCAGGATCTCTTAACAGATTATACTCCATACTAAAATTTTAATCTTAGTTTCTAAGGTAAAGGAAGGAGTAAAATCGAAGTTCGAAGAAAATATGTAAATGTGCCACATGAAACCAAACCCAAAGACTGAACACTTGCTTTAACAACGGCAGCCATTATTTGGCCTCCATTTACGAAGGATAATGGAAGAGAACAGCACTACTGCTAATAACATTTTAATTTTCGTTTAATTTTATTCACACACGTTTTTCAAGATCCAAGGTTATTTATAATGGTAATTACAGTGAATAGTTACCACCTTAGCACACTTCTGGTTCATACTTCAATCCAGGTTAAGCATTTGCTATAGAATTTTTTTTACAAGATGAATACAGTAGATTATGGTTCAGTCAGAGCATTATACGTGTTATCTTAATGTTGTGCTTGATTTGTTCTCAATAACTCCTTGAAAAGCCTACCACTCTCGGAATAGGAGTAACAGACTTCTCTGGAAAATATGACTTAGTTATTATCAACTAATAGAAGCTAAGGAGATTCCAGTAATTTAAAAAATTTATAGTTATAGAGAGTAGTGACGTGTATTTCTTTTGTTTCTAAAGAAAAAAAACTCTTCAGATGTAGTAAACATCTATGTACGGAGTATTGGATGCAATCTTAGACAACATCACTGAAAGCTATATTCTTTGTTATGCACTTATCAACACTTCTTAAATTACATCTATTTTTCACAGTCAAAAAGTAAATCTTATGGAACGAAATCAAAAAAGATCTGTATTGTTTTGTTGCTGTACGACTATTAAATTCTTATGAAAGCTTAATACACTATTACATTTTCCTTTTTTTTACCATATCGGAAAATCTCACATGGCTAGACTTGAACCCACAATCCCAATGACGAGTATAGTACCTGTTCTATCGCTTCGTAACCATTTTCAGTCCCACTGCGTAGTACCTTTCGCAAATTTCTTCCCTAGTTTTGAGCTAATTATTTCATTTACTGGAATTTGAACAGAAACTGTATGATAGCGAGATAAATACGTACCAATAAAATAAGTATAAAACTAATTATTCGACTAAACCCATGAAGGCGATGCACTAGCATGGCCGCAGTCCTATAGCCGGTAAAAGACTACATAAAAATTTTTAACTATTTATCAGTTTTACAAATATTAACGCCATAGGAAATAAATTTGAAATAGTTTGTGACGTTATATACAGTGACTTTTAAAAACCTAGTGAAGTCTATCACTTTCCAGATTTGAAGTCAATTTCTTCCGAAAAGACAAAAGGTATCGCCCCCTCCCACCCTGACACAGGCTTGATACTTTATCCTTAAAAGGATAAGCTGGTCTCGGTAGTTCTTACGAGAACCTCTCGCCACGTTGAATCGTTAACGTTACAGTAACTGACTCTTAGACCTCACCAAGCTATTACGTTAAATATCCTTAAAGAGGAAAAAAACTTAATATTGTAGAAAGAGTAACAAGAACAATCTTTGAATTATAATTCTTAAGATGAACCATATCAATTAACTCGTAGAAGTGAAAACTGGATGTTCAATTACTATTTATACATGACTTAGTATATCATCAGAAATTTCAAAATGTGCCACTGAAATTCTTAGTGTTACAAGGCAAAATAGAGAACAAATGGTGTTGGTATGGTTGGACTGATAACCTGTAGTTGTATGTGACCAACCCAACATGGCTTCTTGGTCAATGGCTTTACTAATCTACTTTCTTAGCTTGTGTTGACTTTAGTTACATTTTGGTATCGTCTTTGACTGCAGAACAGGTCTTAAGTAGCTTAACTGGTATTAAAGTATAATAAAACAGCAGGGTTCCACATACGCAGTAAAGTGAGTTACAAACATTTGATCGACATAGTATCCAAGGAATAAGTAGAAAAAAGCTTCCTATAAAATCTTAACATTTAGAAACAGTAAGCAGAGATAGCTCCTGCATTTATATCATCCTCACAGTCTTAAGGTTAAAGAGAAATGTTGATTTTATTCCTCAGTCGAATATATTGAACATATGAAGCAGTTGGTATAAGAGTGGCACCAAGAAAGGTAGTGTTGAAGAGCTTTTAGAAATGAGAAGAAATTTCAAATTATCGAAGTCCTTTATAAAGATCTTCCCTAAAATCTGAAAATCGGTTAAGATATTGACTTGAGACAATAAAAAAAATCTTAGTGGATCTGTAGGATACCTTCAACCAAACCAAATTGTTACAATGCAATTGTAGAACTTAATCTGAAGTCGTTTGTTTTCAAATTATGCTTTACGAGTTATTTTTTGCAAATTAGACACTATCAAATTATCTTGTTTGCTTGCGGGGTATTGTGTATTGAACATATTTCCTACCTAAAACATGAAGTCTTTCGTACTTAGTAAAATCGTCTACCTATTACCTACTATTTTCTGTGCTTTTAGATATACATTTATATCATAAACTGTTATAAGGCAGCGAGATGACGGAATCATTAGCACGCTGAACGAAAGATTTTAATATTACCCATACGAGCTAACAAAGAGCGGGACATACACAACATTGAGGACATAGAACAATTTAATAAAAAAATAAAACGTATGCGATGGAAGAATGAAGATAAGAAATAGAAGTGATGTTACCTGCCACATCACTTACTTGCCATTGTTCCCTGTACGCCATAATATTTATACCATATTTTCCCATGAGTTCCTCACTGGTTATCGTACTCTGTAACTTGTCTGGATCACAGTTCATCCTCCGCACCTCATAGCCCTCCCTATATTTTTAATTTCATTCCAATGTTTTTCCGTTATCAACCAGTATGTATATCTCTCATCCCCACCCCATCATTTTGTACGTTCACAAGGACTATATCCTTCCATCCTGTTATCTTATATACTTCTTCTGCCTCCACGAACAGAGTACATGCATAGCAATCAGTACGAAGGGAAGTTTCTACATCTTT
The DNA here is from genome assembly GCA_027122535.1 of Octopus maya. NCBI lineage: Eukaryota > Metazoa > Mollusca > Cephalopoda > Octopoda > Octopodidae > Octopus > Octopus maya. Next base: position 159,795,704 of record JAOPJW010003905.1, read on the forward strand.
GTGTGTATTGTTTCTTCATTTTGTTTTCGTGTTGCTGGGGAGTGGGTAGGTTTAGTGTCTTCAGGGAGAGGGTGGGATGAGGAGTGTATGGATAGGTATTGGGTGGGTTGGAGTGCATGTGAGAGGCCTTATTTTTTCTCTTTCATTTCATCCTTTTCCAGTTCATTTCCCATTCTTTTTCTTTTGCGTTTTCCGCCTCCACTGGTACCTCTCCTCACTAACTGGCTCCTCTTGCTGCTGCTTCTGTAGCAATTCCTGGGGTAGCCGCTCCTCCGCTTGGTCAGTGGAGAGCAATTCGCTCTAATGTGGCCCTTCAAGCCACACTTAAAACAGCGAGGGATTCTGCCCTCCACCTTTACATTCATTATGGTATCTGACACTGTTTCTACCATTTCTTCCACAGCCTCACTCGACCCCTGAATGATCATATTCAACACCTGGTCCTTCCAGTTTGTGCATTTCGTCTTTGTGGCCTGGAGCACCGTAATTTTATCCTCGCTCTCGACCAAGACTGCTGCCACTACCCAGGCCACATCTATTTCCGGTGGAATTCCTTATACCCTTACCCGAAACGCTCTTTGTCCCAGGTACGTGGGTAGAAGCACCAGCTTTTCATCTCTGTGGTGTCGCTGCATGTGCCTTTGCTGTACATTCATTTACATATCTCACCTCTCCAAATTTGTCCCCTCTGGCAAGATAAGTTATCTCTTGCCAGACCGGCCTCAGCACCTTCTCCACTTGTTCCGTTGTCATTTGGTCTACCCTTCCTTTCTTGACCGAGTAGGTCTTGTATATTACCGTTCTTTCCTTAATCCTCTTTGCTGTTTCAAGCGGTGGGGGGGGGGGGTATTCTACATTGTACCCATCCCGACTTAATAATCTCGCAAATTTATACATATTAATTTCCACGTTTTCGTTCGTATCTCGGGCGATGTCCGCAAACTTCTTTCGTCTTCCTTCTAACTCCCTGTCCATCATATTCACAGCCCTCAGCAGTTCCTCCTCTGATGTTGATAGCTCAGACCCGCCAAGGTCTGAGTAAAACATATTCTCAGAATATGTTTTACTCTCAGAAGAGAGAAAGCACGAACAACTCGCTGCAAAGCAGCAGGCAACAATCCCAAACCTACAAAAGCAATATAACTGACAAACCACACAGAAAATAGTAGGTGCTCGAAAAGCACGTTGAACGAAATGCTTAGCAGTATTTCGTTCGTTGCTTCGTTCTGAGTTCAAATTCCACCGAGGTCGACCTTGCCTCTCATCCTTTCGGGGTCGATGATTTAAATACCAGTCAAGTACTGGAGTCGATGTAATCGATTATCCCCCTACTACAATTTCCAAGCCTTGTGCCTATAGCAGAAAGGATTTTATAAACAGTTATTGGACCGAAGCCAGGTTTAGTCGCCGAAAGATAGCAATTATGGGTTGTTAAATTATAGAATTTTGATCCCATTTTAGGAAGCTCAAAAAAAAAAAAAAAAAAAAAAAAAAAAAAATTAAAAAAAGATTGCAATAATTCTTCCAGCTCTCTAGCTTTTGAGTTCAAATCCCATTGAATTCATCTTTTCAGTGGTATCGACAAAATCCAAAGAATCTAGCAAACATAAACGTTCAGACCGTTCCACGGAAATTATAAAAGTGGTATTTGGGTTAAAATTGTTTCCTTTACCCTTCACATTAGATACACTGTTAAGAATAGTGGCTGAAGGCATTTTGAGATTAGAGAACAGTTGTTTCGATTTTGGATGGAGTATTACTGATGAGTGTACAACTGTACAAAAGAAAATCAAATTCTGATTGACATAGTGAATTAAATGTTTACTCCCCACAAAGTTTTTTTTTTTTTTTTTTTTTTTTTTTTTTTTTTTTTTACTTCTCAAGGAACGGAATAAAAACACTTGGATATTTATAAAATATTTGCAGAATCGACAAATTAGAAATCGGTAGAATAAAGTTTAAAAGGTTAATTTGATGTGATAATCGAGGAAGACATAGCTTTGTCTGAAAACGGTTATTGACTATATTGAAATTTAATTTGCAATGATAAACTCAAAATCGACGCAAGTACAACGTTGACAACACAGACCAAAAAGAAAATCATTTGTCTGTCAGAAAATTTGGACCTGAACTAGTTTGACACACAATCCGAGAATGACATTAATTTATTACCATCACGTCAAGATTTTAAGATGCTGAATCCATAAAATTTTGCCGTTTTTGTTTGTTTTTGTCAATAAAACAGATTTTGAGGAACGAAGCACATATATCGAAATAACAGACACACATATATAGAAATTGATTTTACTTCAAAAAGTAGGTTTTAAAATTCTATTGAAAATCTAGCAAAGATCTTAAAATTTCTACAAATCACATCATTGCTTATGCCTAATTTGCATGAATTCAGATTTCGATGATCGTCTTGAGTGCTAAACTTCAGGAAGATCACGAGCTAAGTTCCAACAACAGTCTACCATTATATGCAAGTCCCATCTGCCTTGATACATTTGTTCTATTAATTTTGTTTTTTATTTTTATGTCCTGGTGAAAACGTTATCCCTCCTCATCACTTCTGTCGTTAAGATTTTCGGGGGATTTATCAAGGTAGTACAGCTTTACGCTTATATTTAATCTCAAGTTCTGAAAGTTCTTTAGCATGTTGTCAACTATTTCGGCATAGTTGATTGTTTCCTTGTTGCCCAGAAAGCTATGCTACTGCTTCAATGTTAATTCTATGAATTTAGAAAGTTCTCATTTATCATTAATATTTTCTGATTTGAGGTTCATCAAATACTCCAGCTTTTATCTTTTCAATACTTAGGGAAATGTCCCACAGATATAGTGAAAACCTGGTTCATATATCCAGAGATTTAACAAATTGCTTCATAATGCCAAGTTTGATATGGAGTGGAGGTAAAACTTTTCCTGGTTGAACTAAAGGCTCTTTAACAACATTTTAAAAAATCCTGGATATGTTTGCAGTGGCCAGTCTTTGATCACCCAATATTTTTCCATGACTCTTAATAAGATAATATATAAATCATAAACATTCGTACTAAAATTTCTCGGATAAACATGCATTTTTCTGAAAATGAGGAAAACTGGGGGCAGTACCTTGATCTCTAGACACGATGGTACAGAATGGATTCCATTTTTGGATTCAGCATCTCAAAAAAAAAAAAAAAAAAAAAAAAAAAAAATTCAAATAATGTAAAAATAAAAATCAGCTTTAGAACAAAATAATTGTTGGGTGAGGGTTATTGAAATAAGTACCAATGCATTAAAATCTTTTCGATTCTCATTTAAAGATTAATCTATGCCCAGATGATAAATCACTGAATGCCTTTGCAATTTATGCTTGGCAATGGCTTTTAGGCAAGGCAAAATATTTATATTATATGGGAAGAGTTAAAACATTTCTGCATTTCTTCAAATATATGGATTCAGCCGATAAATGAAAACGATTTGTAGAATTCAGTTAGTAAGGATTCCCGAAAAGAGAAAGTCATAATGGATATTGCAGCAAAGGTTAGGTTTTACTGTTGATATTAGAATGGAATCACAAAATTTACTATTTACAGCTTTTGGTAAAAGTTTACATAAGAGAAACTGTAAGTGAAATAAGTGTTAGGAACTTTACAGCTAGTCTAGATTGCGGAATAGTTTTCACTTGTGTCAGGGCATATTTTAAAGTTATTACCAACAAAATATTGTTTAGAGAGTCAGGAAGTAATCAAATGCACTGACAGGGAAGTTTTAAGTGTTCCTCGTTTATATTTAATGAACCATCGAATTCATAAGATACATAAGAATAAAGTTGACATATCAATAGTAGAAGTGGTGTAACGCCGATAAACAAAGAGTGAAACATCTAACCACTATGTGGGGAGACTACGACATTTATTACAATTATATAAGAAACGTTTTTGAAGACATTATCAGAAACACCACTCTTCAGCAGGCTTTCTACCAGTTTTGACGTGTTCTCCATAATCTAAGACAGACGGATGGTACCTATATAAAACGAAACGAACCCTTATAATTCTTACAAATTAATGACACCCAACTCCGACGTGATATTAAGCAGAGACGGGATACGAACTCGCTCCTCAAGTGATGCTCGATGTGATAAAAAGAGAGATAACTCAAACAGGTCAGCACAGCCTGTTTTTGAAATGGTTTTATACTCTTTATCCAACTATTAATACTACGCAGATTCTCGGAGGACGCTGTATAGTGTATCGCTAAAGGGGAAAAACTACATTTTTGAAGGGGAAAGATATGAACTTACCAACATATTTGATTTGATTTTCTTTCTCTATATATTATATACATATATTCTCATTTTAATGAATGTATGTATATATTTCTACATGTTATGCGGCCATTGTCAGATAACTGAAATACTTCAGTTAAAGGTGCCTTAGACAGAAGATCAAATAGATTCCTAGTTCAATTTTAGGTTTTAACATGTTGAGATTCTCTTTTGTGCCTGACATTATTAAGAATCAAAACTTCTAGAGTTTGACCGGAAAAGACCTCCCCTTCGATCCCTATGAGAGTGATCGAAGGGAAGATTTTCCGGCTACATATATACGTATTGGTTTCGAATGTTGGCACAAGAACAGCAATTTCAGAATAGGGGTAAGTCGATTACATCGACTCTAGCTGAAGACTAGTATTTATTTTATCGACCCCAGAAGGATGAAAGGTAAAGACGACTGCGGTGGAATTTGAACTCAGAACGTAAAGACAGATGAAATGCCGCTAAGCATTTTGCTCAGCATGCTAACGATTCAGACTGCTCGCCGCCTTATATATTAATGCATAGTTATAATTAGTTGTGTTTTACATCGAAGTTACTCTAAAAGCTAATTTTAACCGTTCCTGTAATATGACTTTCGATTGTGGAAATATAAAAAGAGGGTAGATACAATTGCCTGCTTCGGACTAAGAGCAAATTTGTTTATAATTGGCTTCAATTAGTGCATCAGCTGGAGGAATTTCAATTTCTTCCGTCCAGAGTTCAAATTCAACCGAGGTCGACTAAGCCTTTCATCCTTTCGAAGTCAAATTAAGTACCAGTGAAACACTGGAGTCAATGTAATCGACTAGTCCCCATTCCCACAAATTTCAAGCATTGTGCCTTTAGTAGAAATGTTTTGAAGGCGGCGAGCTGGCAGAGTCGTTAGCACGCCAGACGAAATACTTAACGGTAATTCACCCGTCGTTACGTTCTGTGTTCAAATTCCGCCGAGGTCGACTTTGTCTTTCATCCTTTCGGGGTCGATGAAACAAGTACCAGTTGAGCACTGGGTTAATGTAATCCCTCTAATTTTCAGGCCTTGTGCCTACAGTAGAAAGGGATTGGAGGAGGAAGCTAGTCGATTATATTGATCCCAGTGCTCAACTGGTATTTATTTCATCGACCTCGAAAGGATGAAAGGCAAAGTCGACCTTAGCGGAATTTGAACTCAGAACGTAAGGACGGAGAAATGCTGCTAAACATTTTTCCCAGCGTGCCAACGATTCTGCCAGCTCGCCGCCTTAATAATAATACTGTCTGCACTTTGTGACATAACTGTAATAGTAAACAGTTTGTTTTTCCAACGTGAAGTAAAAAGAAAAAAAAATATCTAGCAAGCTTGACTTGAACCATGCGGATCAGCAAGTTAGTTATTTCCCATTTATACTCATGTAACTCCTGGCTAACAATTTGATGCATATAACGCCACCAACATCCTCCAATGTAAACATGGTTAATGGAGGTTCCTTCTGGTAAAGTGTCATTTTAGTTTCGAAGACTGGCTTCCCTGGTTACCTTATATTAGGAAATAATTGTCCTTGTGCAGGACTTAAGTTTTAGAAAAAGAAACAAAAACCTAAATTTTAGTTTCCTCCTATCTTGGATTTTAAATTAACAAAGAAGGCATAGCTTACTTTTCAGAGAAAATTGCTGCAATTCCCTACTCTAATGGACGTCGTGTTGAAATCTTATGGACTTTGAATTATTTGTTAACTTCTATTGAGTCACTACATTCATTAAAAGATAAAACCTGGATGGGTGGTGCAAACAAGTTTCTAAGCCCCACCCCTGTCCAAGAAAAAAAAAAAATTCTGCACCTTTGTAACACATTCCCAAACCGTTTCCGGTGAACACATGCTTCTCGTTCTTCTGAAGAACAGTAACAGCTCATAAAAACTGGTGATGAAAGTAAAAAAAAAAAAAAAAAAAAACCTAGTGCTACATTTCACGCACATTAAATTTTTCGCTGCC
>JAOPJW010003905.1:159875785-159886871 GCA_027122535.1 Octopus maya
GGTAAGCAAGCTACTTACCACACAGCCACTCCTACGCCTGTAAAAATTTTTCCTTTAAGGACTTTTTTTTCATTCGGGGAACCAAAAAAAGTCACAGGGAGCAAGACATGGTGAATAGGGAGTGTGTGTAAGAGGGGTCACGCATTCAGTCGTGACTGCTTTTGATCTTCCGTGAGTAAGCAAAGCGCAAATTTTGCTGTAACTCTTTTCATTCGCAATTCTTCGCTCCAAATTCGTTGATAGCAGTTTCAGTACACATCAGTCATATCAACAAGTTTGTCAATTGCTCGGCGACAGTCCTCCAAGATCAGTTCATGAAGTTTCGTGATGTTTTCATTCGTTCGGGAGGTCGATGTTCGTCCTGAACAAGGTCGGTCATCAATCGACAAGTGACCATTCCTAAAGCGTGAAAACCACTCGTAAACTTGTGTTTTGCTAATGGCAACGTCTTTGTAAGCTGTTCGAAGCATGACATCTGTTTCGGCCACTGTTTTCTCCAGCAGAAAACAGAATTTTATGGAAGCACGCTGTTCCTTCATTTTAGCCATCGCAAAAATCGACGAACAGGGGAGGAGCATTGGAAAACAAAGTTTTCTAGTTATCTAGTTTCGAGAAATTCGGAATTTCCAGAAATCCGGAGATAATGTGCCGTACCATGCAATATACTGTACTCTGTGTTGAGCAAACAGACCCTGTTTTTGAAGTTGGTTAATTTTCTTACGGTGTTTAGAAATAGTTTTGTTCTTTGCCCCTTTTAAATAGATTAATAAAAATTAGACATATTCTGCTTCAGAACTGTATTATTCTGTACCTGCTTCTATTAAATAAAATCACGGTCTTTCCTTTTCCTTTGTTTAATTTTCCAACATCATCCTCTAAACATTATACTGTATATCTAGTACAGCATGGTGAAAGCGCGTGACTTAGGTGGTAAGGGTATTCGGCGTAAGGTCGCGAGTTCAATTCCCAGCGACGCATTGTGTCCTTGCGCAAGACACTTTATTTCACATTGCTCCAGTTCACTCAGCTGGCAAAAACGAGTAGTACTTGTGTTTCAAAAGACCAACCGTGTCACATTCTGTATCACGCTGAATCTCTCTGAGAACTTCGTTAAGGGTACACGTGTCTGTGGAGTGTTCAGCCACTTGCATGTTAATTTCACGAGCAAGCTGTCTCGTTCATTAGATCAGCTGGAACGTGCGTCGTCGTAACCGACGGAATGCCACACAGTACAGTATGGTATATTTTAGGAATTATAAGTAGATTAACTGACAAAGAAATCCTACTTTAGAAATGCACGAGTTTGATTCTGTTAAAAGCAATTTAGTTCCTTACTTTTCATAGTTAATTTAATATTCTAAGTATACATTTAAACGGTGTCCAGAAAACCGGAAAATCCAGAACGGAAAAACAGATCCTGCTTTAGAAGTGTATTACTTTGAATCTGTTAAATACAATTTAGCTCTTTAATTTTTGTTGTTTATTTTATATTTTAAATATATCATCATTAAGTGGAGGCGCAATAGCCCAGCGGTTAGGGCTACAGACTTGCAGTCGTAGGATCACGGTTTCGATTCCCAGACCGGGCGTTGTGAGTGAAAACACCTAAAGTTCCACGAGGCTCCGGCAGGAGATGGTGGCGAACCCTGCTGTACTCTTTCACCACAACTTTCTCACATTCTTTCTTCCTGTTTCTGTTCTATCTGTATTTCAAAAAGCCAGCCTTGTCACACTCTGTGTCACGCTGAACCTCCCCGAGAACTACGTTAAGGGTACACGTTTCTGTGGAGTGCTCAGCCACTTGCACGTTAATTTCACGAGCAGGTTGTTCCGTTGATTGGATCAACTGGAACCCTTGTCGTCATAAGCGACAGAGTGCCAACAACACATAATAAGAGAGTACATAATTGACTTACAGGATTTTACTAGATCAGTGGTTCTCAACCATTTTTTTACCAATGAAACCCATTGATTCCTATTTTACTTGGATGGACCCTCCTAGACAGTCGATGTTTAAAACATCGTATATTTTTAGAATCAAATATTATTAGAAATTGTATTTTAAAAAATTGTTAAAGTATTCTATGTTTTGTAGAAGTATAACCAATTTATTGCAGATAAATTCTAACAACAAAATCTTATATGGACTCCAACTGAAACCCACTGGACCAGATTGTAACTCACCTCCAAAAGTTCTTGACCAGTGCGTTTACACAAGTCACTGTAACAAGTTCCTTGTGCCAGGGTCCAGATGTCAGTATAAGACAACCAGCCACGCCTTAAGCCTTCATGAAAGGCAATCCTGAAAAATAAAATAGTTAATAATTTCTTTTTAACGAACAAAGGATATTAGAGAAATAACCAGCTGAATTAACCTGTTATCTATTGACTTCAAGATTAAGTCTTCCAGGAATATATTGCTAATTAATGGACTGCCTATCTGTTACAATTAATTTTCAATATGATCAAGGTTTTCGAAGGTCTTAATAAAATATATATAAATCAATTATATTGGTGAATGTTATATTCACAAATAAAAATTTCATACTACCATGTGATCAAAATCTCAATTTAAATACAAACACTTTAGTATTGGTGAACTGAAGTGGATCGGAATGAAAGAGTTAAAAGTCAGCCCCAACAGTTGGACACTATTTTGAATAGGACAAAGTAGTTTAGAAGCTTGAGTTCAGGACCCTAAACCTCACAGAAGAGATGACAAAGGACCAGAATTTCTAGTGGCATGTGGTTCTCAGGGTGGAAGAAAGCCCATCCATCATAACTTCTGGAAGCACTGTGTGTGTATAGAAAATGGGCACCTTGCCCAGTCTCCTCAACATATCACCCCACTTTTTCTTTCTCTCATTGCAACCTTGAACTATTTCACTTGTTAATCTTGTTCTCCACACTCACACATTACATTGATCATCCCCTCCTCCATTCTCCATACCACTGGGCCACTAAATCATCTCCCCTCATACAGGCTACCCAACCACATGTTATCTCTCTGGTCCTCTTCACTGTCAATTGCATTGTCACTTTTATCCTCCTGCTGATAACCTGTTTGCTTCTTACACACCCATTTCCTCCTCCCTAAATTCATCCATTGTTACCTATATCCACCCATCAAACCTACCCGATTTTTATAGAATTTTCCTAACTCTTTCCCATTTCCTTACCTCTTGCACCCCTCATACACACTCACCCACTCACACTTCTTATTCTATTCACCTTATACTGTAAGATGCTGCTCAAATACCTCATCACCACTATTTATCTCTTTGCAGCTACTACTGAATTATTCACACTCTCTCCTCTAAATATCAGTAACAATGTAGTTCCTCTACAACATGAACCTGTTCTACTTCACTGCCTTTGTATCTGTACCAATTCTATTGTCACAAGACTAGGAAGCTACTAAGTATTCTCATTCAACAAACTCCCTAAGGCATTATAACCATATATAATAAAAACTCCCTAGTCTTACAGATGGAGACCACAGTTTTTGAAATCCTAAACATTAACATGCTTCACATTCAAGACAAGATGACATACAAATGTCAGTTAAATGTTCTGCTTTGTCCATCTATTATTTTTGAATCACAAGGGAGACAACAAAGGGGAAATTTAGCAAAAATGAAAAGTAAGACGAAAAAAATACATACTTTTTCTCAACCGAATTCAATAGTAAATTGAACTCTTCTTGCTTTACCATTAGTCTCCAATCCTGTAATACAACAAGAATTGCAAAATATTAATAGGTAATTTCGATTGTACCAACTTGAAAAATATGTGACTTTCAGCAATTCCAACAACGAGCTACTGTGATTCACTTTTATTTCATTTTCAACAGCATTCAAGGGAATGATAGGATACTAGAAAAAGCAGCCAAATCTCCTTCAAATCATACCTTACCGTCTTTAAAAAAAGGAAGTCTTAGATACAGTGAGTGAAAATCAACACAGTCACAGCTGGAATTCTTTAAATTATAGGTCTGGTCAAAGTCAAACATCAATAAGTTATTGTCTTCAAAATGAGGAATCAGTTTTACATCTTAAATTTTTGCAGAGCAAATTTTGCAATAAAGGTAATATAACAACACTAACTTAGTGAACATGCACTGAAACCGATAAACTGACTTATCAAACACTTTAAGCTGTAGCCAGGATCCGAAACTGAATCACTAGATAACTGGCCAGACATTACAACTGAGCCACAATTGTTTCATCTGATTGGTCTATTAAGTAGCCAATCAGTGTCAAGCTATAGCATGATTCAATCTTCTAGAATCCCAGTCTTAACGCCTAAACTCTTTGCAAAATGTTGAGGCAGTTGAGCAACATGTATCTCCATTCATGCCATACCAAACAGTTCCAGATATTCATGCAGACAACTCCAGGTTCTGGGACCGTTTTCCATGCTGACATGGTTTGGATGGTTTGACAGGACTGGTAAGCCAGAGAGCTGCACCAGGTTCCAGTCTGATTTGGCTTGGTATCTATGACATGGTGGTGGCAAGGGTACTTTTTACATGGCACCAGCACAGGGCTCTTGCAGGTCAATCCTAATCTGCAGGGGAGCAGCATTAACACTTCTGCTATGGAGGACGGGTCTCCTTCAGTACAGCAACACATCTGACAAATTCTTTTGTTAAATGTTTGTGGGTATTGTTCAGTTACTTCTACCACCTACTATAGTGACATTGATGAAACAGCAAAATACTACCCACAGCAAACCTTGATAATATTAACATACTCGAGACCACCCCCAGGTTTATGATGCAAATTCATATTTTAAAATGATCGAAATTAAAGCCGTTCATCAATGTATCAGGATAGTTTATGCTTGAGGTACCATCGTAATTAATGACAAAGCTATTTTTCAAACTTCTTTATTAATTCAAAAATGAACTGAAACAAAAGCAACATATTTCAACAGAAATACATTAACAGAGGGATTAAATTTGTATACTTTAAAGGTATTCACCTGATGGTGCTCCTAAGCAACCAATCAGCTACATTTCTGTGCCATAGCCCCAATTTAGCAAATTTAATAAGGATTATTTAGCATCAACCACATCAGATAGACTATTGTCATCGATTGTTACTGTTCTTTTATTGGACCAGAAATATACAGGAAATAAAAAAGACAACCTTAACAGCAGCTAATCAATTGATACCAGCTAATTAGGTGATATCAACACATTTTTTAATAAGAGAAATGCAATTAGCTTTTAGAGTAAAGGAAATAAAGTGTTGTGGTTGGGGGTTAAAGTGGTAGGACTCAAAGAAGCAAAATTGATACCTCAGTACATGTCATTATATTTCATTTTATTTTATTTTAGCAGTTATATTCTACTACCAACTCTCAAACTTAATGGCTGTGAATTTACTGTGCTTAATCTATTGATAAACAATCAAATTTTGAATGAGCAATTATGCTAAGGTCATAAACAATGCAAATATTACTCAATTCAGTGTTCATTATCATCATTTAATGTCTGTTTTTCATACTGGCATCAGCTCCAATGTCAGCTTTGGCAAGATCTCAATGGCTGGATGCACTTCCTAATGCCAATAGATTTACTGTGTACTAGGGTGGTTTTTTTGGGGTTTTTTTTGTGTGTCACTAGCACTAGTGACATCACCAAGCAACTTGCAAGACAGGAAAAATCTCTTTTGACTAAGGGGAGAAGAGGAGTAATTGAGAGGGGGAGGTGTTTTTCTGACATATGTTGAGAGGCTAAAGTATAGGAGTGTCTTTCAACAGCCATCCACTATTGTGCATTCATTCTTCAAATCTTATGTTTTAATTACTTTTTTCCTCCCTATAATATACACAAAGGAACTTACAATAGCAGCTAGAAAATGTTGTTCCAGTTGGTTCATTTCAGCAGTTTCCATCATGCCAATAACTGCCCATTCTTCATTAAAAACTTCTTCATTAAGTCCTTCATCATACAAGTATTTGGAAGCCATCATCTAAAGAAAAGAAAACAATCAACAAATTGATGATAATGATTCCTTTTGACTAGATGGAAAGTTAATTTTGTACACAACAAATTTATTGAATATCATTATAATACTGAGAGATGAAAAATCGGAAATGACCCAAGATGTATGCAGGCTACCTCACTACTACTTGCAATTATTCAACCACTTCCTAATTATATAAGTTTCTTATATTAGTGACTAATATAATTATTCTTCCTTTTTCAAAACAGCAGAGTAGATACAAGAACCTACAAGTATACAAAAAACACAGTGGGCAACTCTGCCACATTGCCTATAAAAGACCATTTTTAGCACCTAAACTATTTTCAGAATGTTGAGGCAGCTGTGCATTATGTGTTTCCATTCTTGCTACATCAAACAGTTCCAGACATCTGTGCAGACAAACTTCAAGTTCTTGGACAGACATTCACACAATGTCTCAAAAATAACTTCTGCGAATTTGGTGAGGTTTTTTCTTCTCTCTCAGTCTATAATGATTGCTGTTACTAACTGTAACTAGTCAACGCAGTTTATCTTTATGTGCGTCAATAAATTTTTCTGTTAAATGTTCGCATGTGTTGTTCAGTCACTTCTTCACACAGCAAAGAAACATATTTTCATCCATTACTTTACTACCACAGAGACATTGACAAAGCAATGAAATGCTATCCATGACAAACCCTTATAATACCAACCTACCCAATACAATAAACCACAGCATATTAGAGTGGGACCTAGTTATTTGGCTGACTATGTTCTAGACATCTGTTTGGTAAGTACTGACCAGAGCAACACAACCACTAGATTCCTACATAAGGATGAAGCTTGAAATTCTTTGCATATATGCAAAGAATTTATATTTAAATAGATGAAATTAATTATTAGAAGCAGAAAAATATTATATATTTTCCAGAGAAAAAACATATTCCTACCTTCATAAAATAAACCCAGCTCTACTTAGAGGAGACTAGTTTGTTTTTTTTTTTATCTTGAGATAAGTAAAAAAGAAACACATTTCTTACCATTGAAATCAAAAATAGTTCAGTGGAGGAAATTTGCATCAAATATTCAGGGTTTCTCTCTTTGAGTCGTTTCACATAAAGCATACCAAGCATCACAGAACATGGTGGCATAGGAGCACGTCTAAGAATAAGAAAACAGGCTTCTCATTCAATATAATGCAACTAATAGAAAGAAAGTCTGATATACGCTGTATCAAATTCTCACCAAAAGCATCAAAAATTATTTTAGAGGACTTCAACTAATTACAAACTACAAAACTAGTTAGTGGCTTTCTTTTTACTTGAATTTTATCAAAAAACAATTAGGAAAAAATTTGAGGACAAATTTTAATTCATATTCATTTAGCATGTAATTCAAGAGGTATTTAAATTTTGCTGAAGTTAAAAGAACAAATGACAACCATCATTAAGACATATACATCAGAAGTTGTCTTTTTGAAACAACAATACCTTCTACAATTACAACTATAAACAGGTGCAGGCATGGCTGTGTAATTGAGATGTTAGCTTCCCAACCACATGGTTTTGGATTCAGAATCACTGCTTTGCTCCTTGGACAAGTGTCTATTATTACCCTGGGCCAACCACAACCTTATGAATTGATTTGATAAGACAGACACTGAGTTAAGGCAACACCACTACACACTGTCCAATGTCGTTGAAACCTAGCTACTTTTTCTACATTTCCCCTTTTGTACTAATGATTTCAGTTTACAGCAGACTCTAAGCTCAGCACACAACACTAGTTGTTGGAGTGTTTAATGGATTAAAGATAGCTTTTTTTAATGGGAGGGATTGAACTTAGCACTACAAGCCAATATCTTAAAGTACTACTACTTATAACAGTGACCTATACTACTTGCAATAACTACTTAAGTCTTAATAGGACTGACTATTGAGAGTTAAGTGTTTCCTTCGCTTGGCAGTGCATGGTAGTTGTAAATGAGTATCACTGCCATACATGCAGTCTCAATCACTTCCATTATTCTGCAAAAACATGTCTGGCCATGGGAAATATTACCTTGCTTGGACATTGGAGAGTTTACGACAAGAAGGGCATCCTACTGTAGAAAACTGCCTCAACATACTCTTGTCTTACCCATGAAAGTATGGAAAAGTAGATATTAAAATGCTGTTGATGATAATGAGCATTATGAAGTGAGAAGTAGTATCTAATTCAACAGACAAAACTAAGGCAAACAACATAATCTGAAGTTTGAACTCAAATCATAATCTCAAAGACACATGCCATAGCTATCTTAATATGTAAATACTACAATTGCTTACTCTGTCATCCAAGTGAAAAATGAAGGATCAAATCAAAGAAAGATTTAAATCCAGAAAAATGAAGCACCCAATGTAGAACTGGCACAACTTCAATGTGAATGCACCAGTTTCTTATTTTCTCTCCTTCCAACAAATAATAATAATTATTATTATTAATATTATTATTATAACTCAGTAGTAGCAGTATTCTGTCGAGGTTGACTTTGCCTTTCATCCATTCAGGGTTGATAAAATAAGTATCAGTCAAGTACTGGGATCAATGTAATCAACTTGTCCCCTCCCCTGAAATTGCTGTTCTTGTGCCATAATTTGAAACCATCATCATCATCATTTGTTGTAGTAGTAATAGTAGCAGTAAGAGTAGAAAATAATCAGTGATACAGAAAGTAATCTCCAAATTGGTATTATACATGGGTTGGTTAAATGGATTACATTTCCTTTGGCGCAAAACAGATACTGACTGAAAATTATGGGGACCAAGTCAGTAGAGCACTGTACAAAATGTTTCATAATGTTTAGTGCACTACCATGGCAGCGAGCTGGCAGAAACGTTAGCATGCCAGGTGAAATGCTTAGCAGTATTTCATCTGTCTTTACGTTCTGAGCTCAAATTCCGCCGAGGTCGACTTTACCTTTCATTTTTTCAGGGTCAATCTAACCGACTGGCTCCCTCCCAAAAAATTTCTGGCCTTGTGCCTAGAGTAGAAAAGAATATTTAGTGACTACACTTATATTCAGAGTTCAAATCTTGCAGGGGTTAGCTATATATTTTATCCCTCCAGGAGACATAAAATAGGTACCACCAACATACACAGTCACTTCAATTGATTGCATTTTATCATCCAAAATCTCTAACTCTGGTGTCAAGGTTCAAAAATAGACTCACTTTGTCATTGAAGAAGCCAGAAACATATCCACTTTCCCAAGAGAACGTGGAGCAGCATCTTGGAAAAATTTGACAGCAATTTCTAGAAAGGAAAAACAAAAGAGAAAATATTCAGCATTAACTAATGATAGCCAAATTATGTGAAACTAGTGAAATATATAAAGTCACTAGCAAAGTACAATATCATTTAATTAGACAAAAAGCAAGACAAATCTGTCTGGCTTAGAGATAGCAATGAAGAGAATTTCTTAACACAAAGAAAATGAGAGATAATGATTATTTTTAATGAATCAGAATAACACTGGAAAAAGTACATGCACAACAGATGACCTTGCATTTGTTGATAAGGAAATGAAATGAGCAGGAAAGTGTGTGCTTGTTGAATATGATATAAATAGATCAGAGTAGCCTAACTCTAGTGAGAAAGAGGTCAGCTGTCTTCAGAGACAGTTACTGAAATATTGGACATCAGGGATGGGTTTATGTTAGTAAATTATATTGTACGGGTATATTATATCATCATCATTTAACTTACCTTTTTCTATATTGGCATTGGGTTGAATGACTTGACCATAACACACGAGCAAGAGGGTTCTGTCAAGTCCTATGTCTGCTTAGGCATGGTTTCTACAACTGGATGCTCTTCCTAATGCCAAGCACTTAACATAGTATGTATATATGTCATTATTCAGTTTTATTTCAAGATTTCTTGCCAATAGAAAAAGAGCCAGTTTCTAACCTAGATCCCAAAATCTTTCATTGAAATTTCAACATCAACAGGGTATTTTTGCATGTATGTAGGTATATGTGCAATATTTGGAGTCAGTGTGTGTGCAAATTTGTATGTTTTGTTTTGTGATTGTATTCTTACGCATATAATTGCATGTCTAGACATGTGCATATATACTCAAATGATAAACTTCAGGAAAGTTTTGTAAATTTTTACAGTTCCTGTTATGGTTTGGATCTGTAGTCTTTGAATTAACTTTCTTTCTGGCTTTAAGAAGCTTAATTTCTCAAGATTGGTACTTAGGCTATATGTTACATATCCCAGTGCCCCAATAATTACAGGTATAAACCTGAACTTGTAATCATGGTTAGAGTAACTGTAGATTTCTCAATAGTTCAGTGTAGGTATTTTCTTTTTCACTGATCACTGACTTTATCTAACATCCACTAGGCAGCTGATTTCTACTACTGTACAGAGTTTCTCTTCTCTGTTCCAAATCATTATGTCAGGTCTATTATGTTTACAGTTTATCAAGATTTTCACTGAGTCACCCCAACAGTAGATGGTAGATAGAATGATAAAGACTTGAAAGTAAGCAGCCATATCAGATTTAAGAACTTTTATCTGTAAAGATGAACCTACAGCACATTCACAAAAAATGAAGATATGCTACATTGCATATGCAGCCCATGTTTGTATGCAAAAGTAAAAAAAAAAAAAATACATATAATGTTGCACCTGTTATGCCTTTCTTGAGGTTTTGACCTTCAACTACAAAGCAAAACAAAGTTAAAGACATGCTTCATAAAAAACTTAATACTTTAATCCTAGGCCTATCAGAGAGAGAGAGAAAATGGAGCATTAGGTCAATGAATAAAAGAAATCCATTGTTAACATTTTAAATTTAGATATTTACATGAACTAGATATGTTGACAATAATTCAACTGTGACTAGTATAACTTATCTATCTAACAAAGCCAACTGAGTTAAGACCAAATAATGACTCTTCTCAGACTTCAACACACACACACACACACACACATAGTGACTTTTATTCTTATGACATCAAAGCACCAGTGAACAAAAAGGAAGATCATCATCATCATCATCATCGTTTAACGTCCGCTTTCCATGCTAGCATGGGTTGGACGATTTGACTGAGGACTG
>JAOPJW010003905.1:160235488-160246563 GCA_027122535.1 Octopus maya
CTCAGTCAAATTGTCCAACCCATGCTAGCATGGAAAGCAGACGTTAAACGATGATGATGATGATGATGATGATGATGAGATAATGCATGATAAATTAAAATTAATATGAATAAATAAGCTTTACATTTTTGACAGAATAATCCTGAATACCAAAGTGTTATGGCATTAACTTTAATAAGTGTTTATTGACATTTAGTAGTTCAGAGAACAACAGCTGTGAGGAAACTAAATATGGTGGAGCAGCCAATCAGAAATGTCAAAGTTCACAGACAAGGAATGAACAAGAACATCAAGATTAAGAGTCCACTATTATTATATATTCTTGAAAGATTTATTAAGGTAAAAGTAACCTTTCTATTTGTAACACTGTTCCTACTCACCCTTATATGATGTGGGGTAGCCATCTATCATCACTACAGAAAGGCACCTGAACTTGTCCCTTTATACTTTTAGCCTATCAACACCTGGTTTAAAACTACATCCCACTTTTCAAATACCCATCCCCCATCCATAACTGAATGGGCTTTCCTGTTCTTTTCCTATCTTGCAAGTTACTTGGCAACATCACAAGACCTGATTGCACAAAAGTAGCTCCCAGTACACACAGTAAAGGGGTTGGCATTAGGAAGGGCATCTAACCATAGAAACCAAACCAAGGCTGATACAGGGACTCAATGTAGCCCTGTGACTCACCAGATCCAGTCAACTTGTCCAACCCATGCCAGCATAGAAAACAGATGTATGATGATGATGATGATGAAACTCCTTGTCATTTAAACATAACAGGATTATGGAGGCCAGTTGCATAAGATGACTACTGTGATACTACTAAAGTTCACATAATTATGTGCTTCCAGGTTCAATTTCAGAGCATGACTCTTGGGGAAGTATCTTCTATTACAGCTTTGAATTGACCTGTCTTTTGTTTTTTGTAATAAAACTAAACGGACTGAAACTGCATGAAAGCCTGTTGGAAAGGCTGTATCTATTCTTATGAGATAAACTTAAACTGTCATCCATTTTAACCCCAACCAGTTGGCCTTTGTATATCTTTAGCAAAGTTCACTGTTGCATAGATTTGGAGCAGAGTTCCAGTCTGTGAATAAATAACTCAATATCTTAATACACGACTTCCTACAGTGATGTGTTAGGGTTTCTTCTTCCTTTTCTCCCAAATACTCTTGGAAGGCCTACTAAAAGGTAGTGGGCACTGCCTTTCCTCTTCTGATTAAGCCTATAACATTTTTTTACAAATTGTTTTTACAAAATGTCATAAAACATTTTATAAAATTTTGTTATAAAAATTGGGGACTTACCTGGCACTGTGTTGTCAAGGAAGCAAGCTAAGGCACCACCAACAAAATTAGCATTTCCTAGCAATGTTTGTAATATGTTATTTAATTCTATGTAACCTAAGTAATAAAAAAAAAATAGAACAGATAAGAATATTGATATTAAAACAGGAAATATACAAATGCAGAATATTCTTTTCTACTCTAGGCACAAGGCCTGAAATTTTGGGGGAGGAGGCCAGTCGATTAGATCAACCCCAGTATGCAACTGGTACTTAATTCATCGACCCCGAAAGGATGAAAGGCAAAGTTGACTTCGGCAGAATTTGAACTCAACACGTAAAGACAGACAAAATACCGCTAAGCATTTTGCCTGGTGTACTAACATTTTTGCCAGCTTGCTGCCTTACAAATGCAGAATATTAAACAAAATATTTGTATATCACCAATATTAAAACAGATTGGGAAGAATGTAATTATGTATTATAGAATCTGTATTCTAACATTACTGCTTAGTGGTCTCTCTATAGCAAGACACTTGTGCTTGTTCTTCTATCATACATTAGCAGCATTTCAATGCCTGACAGAGCTATCTTCCCCTCTCAAATGCTTCCCACTTTAGTAATGAGAACTTTTTCCTTTTCCCCTATTCTTTTTTTCTGCATGCAAGTTACTTTGAAATTCCACAAGGACTAGTGGCACAAAAAAATGCACCCAGTACAATCTGTAAAATGGTTGGCATTAGGAAGGGCATCCAATCATAGAAACCATGCCAAAGCTGACAATGGAGCTTGATGTGGTCTTGTGGCTTGCCAGATCCTATCAACCTGTCCAACTCATGCCAACATGAAATGTGGATGGTAAATGATGATGCTGATGACGAGAAAAATGGTGAAGAAAAAATGTATAAGAAAACAAATAACTTTTCTGAAATAACAACTTGAGCAACTGATAACACTATATAGTAAATAAAAAAAACTCAATGCGGGAGTCATTAGTCATTCAACTGGCTAGAAATAACAGTCAAATCTCCTTCAAATCATAGCCTACTTAAAAAGACAAAGGATATTACGGGATAATATAGTCTTAAGTAATTCTAAAAAGATGGTTTTGTCACAGCTGCAATGCTTTTAATCATAGTCTGCTGGATTAGGACAGACTTTAGGTTAAAGCAACGAAATATAAGAAACACATTTTCAATGAAATTAAATCCAAGTAAAAGTACATGCAACTGTCTAACCAATCAATTTCTTGTTGAGCAAATGTGGGAGTTGCAACACAAATACTTTGACATGATAGACATAGCAGCCAAATCTTTCTGACACTTAACCCTCTCACCATAAGAAAATTCAGTGAGGTCAAATTGGATAATGTCATTCTAGACAAACTTTGTCTGAAAAATAAATGGTATTGTCACAGCTGGAACATGGAATTAGATCATGTTATTCTAAACATACTATATCTAAAAAAATAGATGAAATGGTTACAACTGGGATGTCATTGATTATAGTTCTGATCAATCAGGGCTGACATATGGTTACACAACACAGCTTCACTGGACAATTGTAGTTACTTCTATCTTTCACAAATACCAAATTATTTGATTCTGTTCACACTTTAGATCAACTTCAGTAATTAACCGACAAATATTCACACATGTTAAATAATAAACTTTTATGATGTACAATATTCTACAATAAATAATAGTTACTTACAATGGATAAATCCATCAAAATGTTATATCATTTATTTCGGAGTATGCACAGTATACATTTCACTTTCATTATAAAATAGTATAATATATATGATATTTTGAAATTGTAACTCATAACAATTGCTGATTCTCTACAAAGCTCAAGTGAAGATCCCAATAAAGTATTGCTCATACATCTGCATCCAGAGAAAGGTCACTGAACTAACTAGCATTAAATCACTAACGAATATGCTCCAGTCTCTGGTGTGCTGTCTTCTCTATCTGTCTTTTCTATAGCTTCTACAATGGCCTGTGTTCTGCAAAAGTGGCTGGTCTCATATGTCTTTTATTCAGGCACTATTCATCTACTTGTATCTCCCTCTTTTTACCCTTGTTATGTCCATCCATGCCCTGATCCTGTAATAATATCAGCATTCTGGAAATTTCTCCTTGCTTATGTTTTTCCGGCAGCTACTGAACAGTAAAGGTCATGGGCATTGCCCTTCCTTCTAGATTCAGCAAGAAAAAGAAAATGACTAGGAACAATCTCTGAAGTACCAATAAAACAAAGATTACTTCATTGTATTAATATTATTTCTAAGCCACTGACAAGCTAGAGCATATTCCTGCCTGTGTAGTGTTGAGTAAGTGAGAGATAAGTGAGGGACACAGATCACATAAATTAAGATGCCTCTTGAAGAGAAGCAACTGGATAATTTAAAGAAAATGTAATATCTATTTTTTGACTTACTTTTGGATAATATCCATATTCTCAGTTGGTTATGCTAGGAAGTCTAGCAGAATAGTGTAATGACAGTTGCTTCTGATATGACCTTATGGAGGAGGTGCCTGAGAACTACACCCCTATAACACTTCAAAGAACAGTGGGCAGTGAAAATGGATGGATGGGTCTTAGTACAACTTCTATTGATATTGAAATGATGAAATAACATTTTAACTTAATACTGGTACAAAGAAAACTTTAAAGATTTTAAAAGAAGAAAATACTTACCTGTATCAAAAGGTTTTTTAGAGCTAGAAACATAATAGGGTACCATTAAACCAAACAAAAGTGAGATGCCAATGATAGCTAAGTTGCGAGATGAGTTCATATCTATATACATCATGTTGGAGAGTACTAGACCAATAAAAATACCAAAACTGATAATTTGTACTCCACCAAGTACAGGGTAAGGAATTATCACAAAAATTGCACCAAGTTTTCCAAGGACTCCAAATACAATGAATATGACGCCAACCATTTGAAATACTCGTCTGCTTCCAACCTAGAATATAAGAATATTTAATATATAAAGAATTGTTTTTTATATATATTTTTGTTCAGTTCACTCTCTGCTGTTCACGCTTTCAAATATATAATGGCCAGTAATAATCTAAAATAACTACCTTCATATAGCTATAACATATAATCTTTAGAATTTGGCAAGTAGGTGGTCTCAGCAAAAATGATTCCAGTTAAAGGAAAAAATATGATCTACAAGCAAAATAAAAATAAAAAAATCTTTCTTGCCAGTAACATTAAAGCTTTGAATTTTACAGTTAAAAGTTGGAAGATCTATCTCTGATGCAGTGGTAGCATACCCATCTACTCTATGATAGACACATGGTTCCATTCCAGTTAGTGACTTTGTCCACATCTTTCTGTGTGAGGGAATTATTGGCCATAGCTACACTGGCATTTAAGCAACTTTGTAAAAAGAGTCCAAATAAGTCTTAAGTGACATATGGGAAATATAAATTTAATAGTATGGAACTGCAGGATATAGTAAAACAAGATATTTGTTTACAAAATTTAATTATAAACTGTGGAAACTGAAAATTAATTTCATCAGTAAACTCCAACTGGTTTTCATTGTTATTCTAACTTTCATCAACTGTTTGTGGACAGAAATTAGTGGTTTGGGGGCTCTCAAATTAAACAATTCAGGTGTAAGTTGTCATCATCATCATCATCATTTAATGCTTGTTTTCCATGCCAGCATGGGTTGGATGGTTTGAAAGAAGCTTGCCATGCTCCAATTGTCTGTTTTGGCATGGTTTTCACAGCTGGATGTCCTTCCTAATTTCGCTTCCCAACCACATGGTTTCAGGTTCAATCCCATAGTATGGTACCTTGGATAAATCAACAGAAACTGAAAGAAGTATGTTATGTGTGTGTGTGTTGGTTATGCTAGGAAGTCTAGCAGAATAGTGTAATGACAGTTGCTTCTGATATGACCTTATGGAGGAGGTGCCTGAGAACTATACCCCTATAACCCTTCAAAGAACAGTGGGCAGTGAAAATAGATGGATGGGTCTTAGTACAATTTCTATTGATATTGAATGATAAAATAACATTTTAACTTAATACTGGTACAAAGAAAACTTTACAGAGTGTGTTGTATGCATTCATGTGGCACTGGCATGAGTGCATTGTACAAGGCACTGGCACCTGCAAAGCAAAGACCTCTCAACTGAGAGGGGGTGAGGGAGGTATGGCCATAAAGGACATACTTATACATATGGATGGCCATGTGGTATGACAAGACACAGTATACATCAATGAAAGACACACACATACAGAGAAGATGACTAAAACAGAGACAAAATGGAGGATTTTGATTAATTAAAAGTTCATATAGTGTAAAGTATAATTAATAATTAACCCATAAAATGCTGGGATTTGCTCTTACATAGCATGGACTGCTGAGCACATTTTATGAAAATGAGACTATCATGCACACATAAAAAACAAAAAATAGTTAAAATATCTTCTTAGCATATAATGGTGGCAAGTTTTACATCATCTGAAAAGTCATTAGTTGAACTATTAGTCCTCTTGCATTCTGGGAGCGGGGTGTATCGGAGTGTTTGAATGACATTAGACCCCGACAAACACCCATAAATTAAATGCATCTATCAGGGCCACAATCATGGCCTGTTGACCTGTGCCTGATGGCCACAATTATGGCCCATCATGCTTTATGTGTTAAAACTATAAACAAATAAAACAAATACAAACAATTCAGTTATTGATTACC
Source organism: Octopus maya (assembly GCA_027122535.1). Classification (NCBI taxonomy): domain Eukaryota; kingdom Metazoa; phylum Mollusca; class Cephalopoda; order Octopoda; family Octopodidae; genus Octopus; species Octopus maya. The sequence goes on from JAOPJW010003905.1 coordinate 160,241,515, forward strand.
TTTGTTATTCCAATTGCTCCAATGTTTCCTCCATAGGTGCTGGTGCCATGTCCAGCCCCAAAGGCCCCTGCAAGACAGCTAGCAAACCCTTCAATCATGATACCACGGTTGACAGCATGGCTAGGAGGGGGTGGGAGACCACACATTCGAGCACATGCATAATAGTCCCCAATTGAATCAATGATAGACGTCATCGTAGCTATTATAAAACCAACAAATGCGGATGCTAGGAAACTAGGTGGACCAAACTGACCTGCAAAGTAAAAAGAAAAAAAAAAAGAGTTAACAGCCATTAAATTGACAATGCAAATATAGATCAATAAAGAAGCAATGAATATCTATTGAGTTGAATCAACAAAGAATTTCTAGCAGAGCTAGAAACAGTAGACAAATCATTCTTGTATCATATTGTATTATATTGTCATAATGAAAGGAATAACTTTGGGGAATGTAGTGCTAAATACACTGACTGAACCTACACACATGCATGCACACACACACGCATATACACACAAACACACACACACAAGTGCACCTAGAGGTACAGGCATGATTGTGTGGTTGAGAATTTCACTTCCGGACCACATGGTTTCAGGTCCAATGCCACAGTATGGTACCTTGGATAAATCAGCAGAAACTGAAAGAAGTATGCTATGTGTGTATGTGTGTGTGCGCACACGTGCACACACATGTATATATACGGCACTTAAATAGCACCATTTGAGCGTGATCATTAGCAGTGTCACCTTACTGGCACTTGTGTCGGTGGCACGTTAGAAAATCATTCGAGCGAGGTCGTTGCCAGTGCCGCTGGACTGGCTCCTGTGCAGGTGGCACGTAAAAGCACCTACTAAACTCTCGGACTGGTTGGTGTTAGGAAGGGCATCCAGCTATAGAACCTCTGGCAGATCAGATTGGAGCCTGGTGCAGCCTTCTGGCTTGCCAGTCCTGTCAAATCGTCCAACCCATGCTAGCATGGAAAGCGGATGTTAAAAGATGATGATGATGATGATGATGATGATGAAATGTGGAAGCAAAGCCTAAAATCAAGATATCTTTAAGTGAACTTAGTAAAAATAGAACAGTTAATAAGAAAGAAGCTTCTACTGGGAAGTGGTTATGCCCAATATGTAGAAAGGAGTAGATATGAATGCCATATTGTGTACCCATTGTAAATGAAGAGATGCAGTGAAATTACTAGAAAGCTGACAGAAAACGACTTCATATGTAGCAAATCTATTGAAGTATTAGCAGAAAGAGCATCCATGAAATAAGTTCTTTCAACTGCTTGGAGAGTTTCCTAGAAGAAATTGACAACTTTTTTTTTTTATCTATATAACCAAATTAGCAGTGGAGGAGTGTGTTTGAAAGAATAGTAACCAGAGTAAGAGTGGCATGAATAAAGTTCAGTGAGTTATGACCTCTGCTAGCAACAAAGGAATTGTTTGAGTTAAGTGCAGATTGTATGGTGCTTAAGTACAGACTGAAATGTTGCATGGTAGCAAAACTTGGGCATTGACTTCAAAGGATGTAAGTTGGAAAGAAATAAAGCAAATATACTTTGATGCATGTAAAGTTATGGAACATTAATAATGGATCAGAAATGAGTTTAGAGTAGTATGATGTATAAGAAGAATCAGGTGTAGTGCACAAAAGAGACAACTGGACTGGTAGAGACATGTACTGCTGCATATGAAGGAAGGTGCCAAGTTATCTAAATGGAAGGGATCAGCAAAAGGAGAAAATCAAGAAAAAGAAAGGGAAGAAGTGGTGAAGGCTGATTGAAGAAGGATGAAGCTTACAAAACATGGAAAAGTAGACCTAAAATAAAGATGATGATTATGATACCAAAAGACAAGGTAGCTTTAAAGTTTTGATTTCAATATTTTCCTTTTGTTGTTTTTTCTGCTATGTATTTCAAATAAAGGTAAAAACACTTTCTTGCTGATCAATCATCTCTTCTTTTTGAGACTTCATATCAATATAAAAGAAAAATAAGAAAAAAGTGAAATTGGACAGCGCAGGCTATTTGAATAAACTTTTATACATACCACTTCTTCCAGCATCTTGAAGCTGGATCTTAAGCAGTTCCATAGGTGTAGTTACAATAATTTGACACATTCCAGCACCCCCACCAGCCAATAATTCTCTGTGAAAAGGCAGTCTGGCACTGGAAAGTTTACAAAATATTATCAAAATTATTTCAAAGAACTAAATATAGGGAATATTTTAAATGCTAACCACAGATTCTGTAAAAAAGATTCTTACTTTCCCATGGATAGGGGAATTCAGAATCATTTTTTTTTCACAGAACCTGTAGGCACCATATATAGTGCATGTGTAAATCTAGGTATAGGAGAATATCAATGTTTTTGTTGTTGTGAACAGATGTTATCATATTCACACTTGAGAATTTGAATACCAAGTTACAGCCAACATATGTACAAGGAGACATGTATATTTATACATACCTCTATATCTAAATTACAATCTAGCAATTTTGTTAATTTTAATTCCTTATTCTGAAGACATTAGTCAGTTACATTGTTCCTAATGGAAATTAAATAAAGTTTTCAGTTTGGCAGAGAATTCTTGTGTTTCATAAAAGGGATAAGACAAAAAGTGTCAACTTTGAGTTGAAGATATAGTTTGAAAAATTTGGAATTATTTTTTTAACCTTGCTATAATTGAGATTCTCAGTTTATCTCATATAATGAAATACTATTGCTTATTTTAACTGATACATACTCTGCAAATAAACACACAAAACAAAATCCTTCTATCGGTGACCCCCCCCCCCCCAAAAAAAAAACAACAGAACCCATAAAAATTTTATTAAATCCTACAAAGGTTCAGCAAATCTAGACTTAAACTTCGGTCTGTGTACGATCATTCTCTTTGCATAAAAGTCATGTTCTTTTCAAAATATGCTCCAAATGGCATATGTCATGCAAAATTGTCAATTACTTGAATACATTTCTCTTTGGGGATTTCCCTGATTTCTGCTGTGATTGCTGCCTTCAGTTCACCAATCGTTTGAAGGTTGTTCTGGTAAACATTATCTCTGAGATACCCCAACAGATAAAAATGTTGGGGGTTCAAGTCCAGTGAATGCAATGCCCACTCAACGTCACACTTTCTGCTGATCAGTCTTTCCTGAAATCGCTCTCTTAGTCAGGCTAGGAATTCATTTGATGTGGGGGTGGCCCTGTCTTGCTGGAACCACTATTCACCTCAATCTATTTGTCTGTGTCATTTTATTTAAACAGTTTTATTTAAAGATTTGTAGATTCTGTTTTTTGGGGGTCACTCTGTATATGTTACAATGTTAAAAGAATGTAAGAAAGCTCCCTGAGAAATTCACATTTGGTTTTTGTATGATGATATTTGATTTTACATTGATAGAGATGTTATTGAGCCTTCCTTGTCAAACAAAGCAGACACCATTTATATTATTAAAAAATGTTTATTTAAAATGAGTGGGACAATGAATAAATAGGTAGTGAAATGTTGGAATAAACTTGATAATTTTAGTGCAATGGTATTATTTAGTTCTGATTAACAGATTGTACTTCTGATGTGAGTGGGTGCATGAGAGAGAATGGTGAGAGTGAGAAAAATAAATGAAAGAGACAATGTGAATGAAAAATTGAGAGATAGAGATAGGAAAGAATGAGAGGAGGAGTGTGCTAACATAGAAAAGAGAAAAGTGATACCTTTCATAGACTTACCTGTCAGTTTTGAGGATATATCTGAAGAAATCATTACCAACAAGTTTAATGGCTTTTTCTGGTGTAATTAAAAGCAAATTAACCCCAGAACCTGTACACCAAAAAAAGTAGAGCTATTATATTGAAAATTAAATAGTGTTAATAGAAGAAAAAAAAAAAAAAAACTCACTGGTGTGAAGTCATATGACTAAATTTTTGCTGCACAATAAAATTGAATAAAATTTTTTGAAAACAAATTTCTTTTATTTTCATATTTACTTAAAGTAGTAAGCTGACAAAATCATTAGTATGCCAGACAAAATGTTTAATTGCATTTTGTTTGTATGTTCTGAGTTTAAATTAGATCAAGGCCAACTTTGCCTTTCATCCTTTCAGGACCAATGGAATAAGTAGCAGATGAGCACAGGGATTGATGTAATCGACTCACACTCTTCCTCAAATTTTCGGGCCTTGTGCCTATTAGTAGAAAACATATTTCTAAAATATTAGAAATGGTAACTAGTTTCTTTCTTTTTCTGGTTGAAAATAAGTTAATATATAGACACAAGCATGACTGTGTGGTTAAGAAGCCTGCCTTGCAACCCTGTGGTTTTGGGTTCTGTTACACAGCATGGTACCTTATAAGTGAATTTGGAAGACAAAAACAGTGTCAGAGGCTCAGAGTTGTTGAACCCATGCCAACATTGAAAATGGAGGTTAAAGGATGATATTGATGATGATGATGATGATGATATGTGACTATTCTGTTTTTATGAAAAAGCATCTTATCTTTCACTTGTTCGATAGACTGCAGCCATGCAAAGGGTATCACTTTGAAGAGTTTTAAATGAACAAATTGACTCCAGTACTTTTTTCTAAAACCTGTTACCTATTCTATCAGTCTCTTTTGTTGAACTGCTAAATTTATAGGAGGTAAACAAACCAACACTGGTTGTCAAGTAGTAGAGGAGAGACAAACATAGATGCAAACATTTTATATATATATATATATATATATAATGCAAGAGAGTTAGGGGTTGAGGATTCAACCCACTAAGGGATAGTATCTATACAATATACTGCTGGGACGGTACCCAATTATTGTTACACTAGTGTTATATCAAGTGTACTAAGTGGGTGCAGGTAAAAGGGTTTTTTTACCCTATATTTATATAGCAATTAGAAAATTGAGGAAAATATGCGGTACTCAACGACTTGCAGACAGTGTATTCTGTTGAATTAATTAACTTATATTGTAACTAAAATGACAAAAACCACAAAATACAAATGCTTATGACATACCATGTTATATTAACAATCGAGGTTACAAATATAAAGT
>JAOPJW010003905.1:160519116-160530739 GCA_027122535.1 Octopus maya
ATAGAGGATGCCGAATATTGATGGTATACAGCTTGCTAGTGAGAAAAGCGGAAGCAGCAGCAGTAGATAGGAGTAGAAGGACAGCAAGAGGAGACAGTGCGGTTTTGGGAAAGTAGTCTTAGCGTGTTGCAGTAGCAATAAAAGACATGCGGGGAAAACATTCATATCGTGGATTAGCAGATGTGAATGCAGTGAAGAATAAACAAGACGAATTAATGCAAAGCCTTTACTTCTATATCCCAGTTATCGTTTCTCACTCATAGCTTATACCTGCAATCATCCGGGCCATAGAGTGGGCCTTTATGCTGTGCTCGAACTGCTAGAAAGAGCAGTAAAATCTCTTACAAATCACACTCTACTGTATAGGGAAAGGGAAGCACACAATGGATGATGTTCTTTTACATATAACCCTAAAATAGATCAAATGGGCATAATTGGAGTACCTTTGGTCATAGGTCTGCTCAGTCAGAGCTTAACAACCATGACAAAATTAAACGTGCGATCATCAATATTGTGTCCGTACTGTAGGCTATGTAAGAAATTACAGCCAGAAAGGACGGGATTCTTCGGAAAAGGGCGAGACAGGCTTCATTCACATCTTAAGGAATAAATATATCGGTAAAAGAGTGACAGTCTACTAGACATTCTGGAATTGTTGATGACTGTAACGATAGCGTATCGAATCATCGGTTGAGGATAGAATAAAAATAATCGAGGGGATATTGTATTGAACAATTTGATCATAGTTCATTAGTTCGAATCAATTGCTGGTATTTCGTTGTTTCTAGACTGGGTATTATAATCTACGTGCTGTTGGGAATAAACTTAGGGAAGTTGCATACAACTAACCAGACTTCCTTTTAACTTCTCAAAATAGCAAATGGAATTAAATATACAGGCTCAAAAAGACTCCTGCTTTCTGAATGGTCTAATCAACGATCGGACTAACAAAATTCACATCTTTCCTCCCTCACTTCGTCGAGGTCATGACCAAAACAATTTGTTTCTTGATGATTCTATTTATCTAGTGCTAAATGAGTGTTATGCATAAAAACTATTCACTATAGGTAGCTGGAGCACAATAAACTAAATGGGTGTTCATCAGTTGGTTCACATAACGAAGTTCATCTCTAATCTGGGCTATAACAGAATCTTTCGTGCGGATATGGTTCAAAGTTAATTCGCAGATTCAAAATTTGAATCTAACATTTTGAGCCAACTGATTTCTCTCTCACACACACTGACACACACACAGCGCGCGTGCTCATACGCACACGCACGTATTAGATGCTCTCTGAGTCCAAGCAAGATCTTAGTCATATTATGTACTGTCACTCTTTGTGGTAAACTGCACGATTCACTGAATCGTAGAAGAACCATTAAAAGCTTTGTCTTCGTACGGTGAAAGCAAATCAGTTGGCCAAGCTTCCCCAGAGGGTGAGATGAGTCAGGATGGCAAACTAAAGAAACACTCGTTAATTTTTTAGTGGTACCTCTGATATGTCGCAGCGACCTATACTTCTTTAGATGGTCACTTATTCTAGTGTAAAAGAAACACAAAAGATATAGTAAATAGGATATTGCGATGTTCATCATGTTTTCTAAGAAGAGTTCCAAATGGAAGTCGAAACCGCGACGTTATACAATGTGCATCTATCTCAACAAACGTTGATTGGCTCACATATAAAGATTTCGTTTTACTGGATAGAAAGATACAAGGAAGCGATGTGGTCAACTAAGATGAAAAACAGAGTAAATCCTAGCAGGATTTGAACTGAGAATGTAAAGAGATGTAACTAAGCGCTGTGAAGCATTCAATAGAAAAATAAATAAAAATTACGAAGTTACGTGCATACTATTTGGGGTTTTTTGAACATGTAGATCAACCGAAAGCGAAGCATTGTCAGCAAGTTAACAACAACGTTTTCTACTCACATGAAGTTGTCCTTGTTTTATTACCTCCTTTCGGTAAAACACGACGACCGTCAGCAGCTTGGTCACCGATCGATTTATATTTAGATTCCGCTTGTTTTTTAACATCACGTCTATCCCTTGTTTCTGTCGGCGACCTGCCATTACGTCTTACTAAATGAGCATTGCTTGTCTCTAAAGTGATCGGTTCCTTCGCCCGTTTTTTGATCATAATATTCGATTCATTCCCCGATATTGTTGATGTGCGGCCATTGCCATCTTTCCTCAAATGTCTACCTTTTGATGAATCCTTTATTGTATCTACATTGTGAGGATCATCAAACAAACGTGATTGTGCCGGCGAAAGAACTGTTTTTTTATTATCTGAAAAATTTGCTTTTTTAACTCTTATCGGGACTTTTGAAGATTTTTTTGATGCAACGACATTTTTGGGAACATTTGTTGAGCCAAGGGAAGTTTCAGCATTAAGTGTGCTTGATTGAGCTAAAGGCTTTCTGTCAATATTAGTTTGTACCTTTTGTTCAGTTTCTAGTGAATCATCACTTAGATCTTCATTAGAAGTCGACCGTTCACTGTTGAGCGGATACTTTTGCTGAAGCATTGGATTATCAGCAACGTTCGTATTCTCATCTAAAGGTGGCCAGCGTTTTAAAGAATTTCCTTCTTGTAATGTATTATCGTGATCAAGAGACTGACCTTTTATTGGGAGCTTACTTGAGGTTCTCTGATTTTCAGTGTCAGGAAATGATGTCGACCTACTTACATTTTCTGTCGAATTTAATTTAGGCTTAGTCTGAACGAACGAATCACTATCATTCTTAAAAATTAGTTTCGAGTTTTGAGCTGCCAGTTTCTTTTCTACATCTTCCGATACGACGTCATCGTCAATGATATCTGACCAGTTTGGAGAATTAGAAACTGTATCCAGATCAACTACATCAGTATCAAGCATCTTTGGATGATAAGACTCAGCGCGCGAAAATTCACCGTCATCTGTGGTGGTATTTTCATCGGGAGTTTTCTCAGTCTTTTTAAGACTAAATAAAGCCCTAAATTTGTTATACCATGGGACAGATTTTTTTACCGTATTCTCTTTGTTGTCAGCTTCACTTGACATTGGAGGAGTAGTGCTTTCTGCAGTATCTTTCTGCTCTGGTGGGAACTCTGATTCAGATAATTGTGAACTTGTGTAGAGACTGCTGCTTTCGAACAATGAGTCATTATCTTCACTTTCATTATAGATATTTGGTTTCTGGTACATTGTACTGTCTTCTTGAATATTTATTGATGGAATGTCTGGTGGTGGAGTTTTGTAAAAGCTGGATGGAGAAGAAGATGTCGAATTCAGATTTGATGTCTTCGTTCCGTCGGAGTGGTTTTTGTCTTCATCTATTCCTTGGATGCCACCACTACTTGAATCATTAGCATTGCTGTTTGCCGGCGCTAATTCTGTCAGATGTTTTTCTTTGTTTGTATAGTAGAACTTGTCAAAAGGGTTATATTCGTCATCTTCACATTCCCCCGTAATTATGTCTTCATGATCATGAGATCTTTCTTCTTTAGGTAAATCTTCTTCTGAGTCTTCACTGAGAGTTTTGTCGTTTTGTCGCCTTTCTATATTTTTGTTACTATTAATATTTGGAGAATGAGTTGAAATATTTTTTACTGGTTTCAGAACATCTCTTCTGATCGTTGTATCATCTCCATCAGGAGCTTCAGATTTATCGAAAATACTACCACTATCATCTCCATCTTTACGATCAGCAGTTCCATCACCATCATTCTCATCTCCCTTGAGGACATCTGAAGCTTCCTCCTTTTCAACAGATTTCTCCTTTGCATTATTTTTCTTTTTATCAGATTTGAAAGAGAACATCGAGGAAAGTTTTGAGCGAAAGCGTGAAAAAGAAGTAGAACGTGAAGGAGAAGAACTTTTGGCTGATTCCGTTTCAGGAGAATTTGGATTTGATTTGCTGCTGGTACTCTCTTCGTCTGATGCCTTCTGTTGATCAGTGTCTAATTTGTGTAGCAAATCTACAATAGAATCATTATTGTATTTGTCACCTTTATTGTTCTCAGGTGAATTTGACTCGCTCTGGAATTCTTCGTTTTCAGATAAATTTTCTGGATATTGTTCTGTCGAGGGTTCAACAATAGTACCTTTTATATTCGGTTTGGCATAAAGTGGTGGACATTTCTGTACTTCTGCTGCATCTGCCATATATTGATCAACAGGTAGTGTAGAATCTACTAAGGCTACTTTGCTGCTTGGTTGGAAATTTTCGGTAGCTTCGACTGTTTTGCCATTCTTAGTTCTAAACGATGAATTTTTGATGTTGTTACCTGATTTTTCTTTGGTTACACCAACAATATGCTTGTTTGATTTCAATGTGCCTCTGTTCACTGAATGCAAAGCAGCATTTAGGTTTTGAGTATCGTTGGATGCTTCGATAGTAATTGATTTATCAGGATCATTAAAGTGACGGTCAAAGACTCTGGCATCTACTGCCTTGTTTTTATCTGATTTGCCATTTCTTTCGGATGTTTCTTGATCATTAGCACCAGAAACGTTACTTGTCATTTCTTCTGGTGTATTATCTATTTCGCTGGAAGTATCTTCATTTGTAGAATCTTTTGTGAAAACAGAACGAAATTTATTTCGGAAATTTTTGAAAGTTCGGTTTTCGTTCAGACTTTCTGGGGACGTTTTGTCTAACTGTTCTTGGTCTGTGAATGTTTCTTCATCACTGTGATCAGAAACATCCACTGTATCACCAGATGTAGCATCAATTTCATTAGAACTATCTTCATTGTCAGAGCCTCGTGCGAAAACAGAGCGGATTTTGTGTCGGAAACTTTTAGAAGGTTTCTTTTCGTTCGAATTTTCTGGCGAATTTTTGTCTGAATGTTCATATTGGTCTGAGGGCGTTTCTTCATCACTATGATCAGAAAGGTTGCCTGTTGTTGAATCATCAACTGTTGCATCGATTTCTTTGGAACTATCTTCATTGTTAGAATCTTTTGCGAAAACAGAACGGACTTTATTTCGCAAATTTTTGAAAGGTTTTCTCTTTTCTTTGGGACCTCCTGGTGAATTTATGTCAGAATATTCATGCTGGTCTGTGGACGTTTCCTCATCCGTTTGATCGGAAACATTTCCTGTGGTTGTGTTATCAAGTGTAGAATCCATTTCATTAGAACTATCTTCATTGTCAGAGTCTTTTGTGAAAGCAGAACGAACTTTTTCTCGGAAGTTTTTAAAAAGTTTTCTGTTAACGCTGGGATTTTCTGGCGAATTTTTCTCTACGTCTCCTTGATAGTCTGTGGGAGTTTCTTCCTCACTATCATCAGAAACGTTACCTTTTCTTGCATCAGATGTATCATTCATTTCATTGGAACTATCTTCATTGTCAGAATCTTTTGCGAAAACGGAACGGACTTTGTTTCGCAAATTTTTGAAAGGTTTTCTCTTTTCATTCGGACTTCTTGAAGAGTCTATGTCCGAATTTTCCTGCTGGTCTGTGGGAATTTCCTCATTACTATGATCAGGAACATTTCCCATTTGTGTGTCATCAAGTGTAGCATCGGTTTCATTGAAATTAACATCATAGTCAGTGTCCTTTGTGGAAGCAAGATGGATTTTTTTTCGGAAATTATTGAGAGGTGTTCTGCTTTCGTTCGAATTTTCAGAGGAAATTTTGTGTAAATCTTCCTGCTGGTCTGCAGGTGTCTCTTCTTCACTATGATCAGAAACATTTCTTCTTCTATCGTCAAGGGAAACATCTATTTCACTGGAACTGTCATCATTGTCAGAATCCTTTGCGAAAACAGAACTGACTTTGTTTCGGATATTTTTGAAAAAGTTTTTATTTTCTTTTGGATTTTCAGAGGAATCTTCGTCTGATTGCTCCTTTTGGTCATCTTCAAAATTTTCTAAACTAATAAGAGGAGCATTATTGAGTCTATTCTGTGTATTGGCATCATCTTTTGAAGAGATAGAACCATATGTTCCCTCATCTTTTAAAATAGTTTCGTTTGGTTGATCAGTTAATTTACTATTAGATACATTTTGGTCAAATATTCCGTTGTTGTCTGAAATATTTTTTCTATTAATCATGCGCGATTCATCACCATTGACATCATTTTTATGATTATTCTTTGGCGCTTGATCAGCTGTAAAATTGTTTGCAACCTTACGAGAATTAAGAGGAATAATCTTCTCTTCAATATCCAAATTAGAATATGAATCATTACAATGGGTGTCATTTCTAATATCAGCAACTATTTCGTTTGGATTTTTAACTCTTAGAACTCTGTCTTCTGCCTGGTTATAGTCTTTTAATTCTCTACTTGTGTTGTGACTATTTTGAGTTGGGTACTGTTTATGTTTCGACTCAGAATTAGAATTCCCAACTTTATCTTCATTAATTCCGATTAAATCTGAATGATTTTTTTGGTTACCTGACCCCAACTCATTTTGACAATTTGTAATGCTTGGTAAAATGTTATCTGCACTATTTGGGGTTGTTTTAAGGGTTTCGTTTTCGATCGCTTCGTGTGTTACATTCGACTGAATGGGTTTTATAAAGAAGTTTGTATATTCACCAAATCCCGTAGGTGTCATATTTAATTGGGTACGATAAGATATCATTTTTTCTTCTACTCGATCTAAGTTGCAATTTACTAAGTCTGCTTTGGAAGCGTCTCTTTCTTGATAGTCGTTGGAAAAGTAGTGATTATTATCACAGACACTTTCTGCAGGAAATATTTGTCCTTTTGTCTCAGAGCATTTGTCCTGATCCAATTTTCTTGAGCTGTTACTCTTTGACTTAGACAAACGTTTTGGTGAAGATGACCTGTTATTAGTTTTAATGGTATGTGGTAAATTTGATTTAGTATCAACAGTACCCGAGTTGGTTTTGGTCTTGCTACTCGATTTTGTTTGTTTGCTTGGAGATATAGCACTTTTGGGATGATATTTTTCTGGCTGACTCGAACATTCTTTTGGATTGTTTGATTTAGTTGATTGTTGATGGGACAAGGGTATTCGAGATTTGCTTTCAAGGCTCTGCTTTCTTCCACCATCAAGTGGATTTGTCATATGTCGGTTTCTAGAACTTGATCTAGAAGTACGAGATATTTTTCTGCTTTGGGAAACACTTCTTTCTCTCTGATGCAATACAGGTGCCGCTGTAAGTTGAAAAATATAAAATCAATTGAAGGATCGCGTTTATTCCGATATAACTGTATTCATTCGTTGCTAGCAATATTATTACATCTGGAGATATCAATAGGAAAAGACTTTAATCTTTTGATATTGGATCGGTTAGGATTATATGTAAGTAGCGCTGGTAAATTTTATAGATATATGCTTTCAAGGAGATTCATCAGAAATATATTCATAAGTATATTTTTCCAAAAATACATGTTAATCATGGCATATCTCCGTAATATATGTAGAATTCTTTTATTAAATTTCCTTACAGAAGATAAATTAACTCATGCAATTTCAATAGATTTATTATATAAGCCTTTATTTTAGTTATTCTTTTCAGTTGTTATATTCAAAATAAGAAGCCAAATACATAAGCCAAGTAAAAAAAAAATGCTAAGATAACCGGAAAATAATATCTCTTTTTTTTTCCCTTTTTCGCTGGAAGAGATTTGGTTCTCTGCTAAAAATGCCATTGTGATTTTACTAGAAGTGAAATAAAATTCCTTTTAGTTGATTCATTAGTTTTCTTTTAAAAGGAATCCTTTATTTTCTACAAATTGTCTGATATCTTATTTGACATTTCGTGCTCAATGAATTTCATGACGTCAATAAGAAAATAAATTACTCTTTTTATTTTCTCTCTCCAGAAACAATGTTGATGTTCATTAAAATGTGTATAGATATGCAGTAATATCAATGGTGTTTTGATAAGTTTCAGGTAAGAAATACTGACTTCGATAATCAAGAAATCTAAGAAGCAATATATTATGAAGCAGATTCCAATGAGAATAGCTTAAAACAAATTCACCTAGCAACTTAATTCCTCTTCGCTAAAAATATTAGGGCCAGAAGTGGATCCATGTGCTTGCCTGTACATTTGGCTGATCGTTTCTTCACTTCATTATCGAGGACGACCGTTGTGTGCTTAATTTTATATAATATTTCTGTTCACTTTAACACATTTGCAAATTTATTTAAGGAGGTAGTAGAATATAATAGTCATCATCTAGACTCTATAGGAACATAAAGTGAATAAAATACTTTACCGAGGAGAAATGTAAACTTCTACAAGATTGGAGTGTTTGTCAAAATAATCCAAAAGAAGTAAAGAAATTGTGATTCAGGAGATATTACATCATCTTTTCTACTCACCTGATCCGATTCTTTCAGATAACTACTTGTTTACATTCAACTAATATTCCTTTAAAGGAATAAAAGGTTATTGTTAAGGCATTCAGGGATTATCAAAGTCAATTGAATGATTTATTTTTATTCAAGAGGCTTTCGGCTTGTGGTATAGGCATTGCTAATGAAAAAGCCCAAATTATTGTTAAAATGATGATTTTTTTTTTCATCAGAGAACTTATGATAATTCTATTTTCTAAATAAGGTCCTACTTCTCTTTAGAAGAAAAAAAATTACATTATTTTCCGGTGATCCCTGGTAATAAAGTATACAAAAATATTGAATTATTACTTACATATGTTTTTATCTCCAGTTGTTTCTTTGGGGACATTTTTAGTCCTTGATATTCGAGGTGAAGGGACTGGTTTTTTATAACCAAACCTATTTTGTGCAGAAGGTGTCACTTCACTCTTATTAGGAGTTCCCTCAAATCTTTGATCAGATCGGTTCGAGTTTGCTGAACAAATAAATTTTATCAAAAAACATGTTTATGAAGTGATGGAAAAACACCTTTTCTGAAATATAATGAAAAATTTAAATGTTCTATAATCCCAAATATATCGTTGGGTTACCATTGAAGACTAATTTAGTTTTGTGAATAGCATCCACATACTGGTTATTGATTAACAACGGTGATCGTTATTTCTGCAGTCTCAATCTCGCAGATCCCATTGTAAATATTTCGTTTACTCGTTCCTTCCTTCAATTGATTCGTTTAGTACCCACATTTTCCTCACATGCATTGCCTATAAATAAATGTTCAAGTTCACTAGTCTAGCAATACGTCGTTTTTGGACTAAATATGTACATATGTAAAAAAAAAAAAATTAAGAATAAGCTTGCTGTTAAAAGCGTCGAGTTTAATTAGCTATACTGCATTCAATTACTCTCTATAATAATGACACTGTTTTACTGACAGTGGATAGCAATACCCAGAACTGAGAAACACGAAGCATTGTACTCGTATGTCAGTTATACTTAACGTACGAATGAAGCGATTCTTTAATATGAATTGATTTCAAGAGATGAATTTAAAAGTTCAAATTAAAATTTATTTTACAATAACATCAGAGAAACTTTGTAAAACTATTTTCAAATGATGATCATGGTGATGGTGGCAGCGATCAATTCAGAAATATACTATTGGAAAATCGATCTACATTTGCAACAATGGTTAAAAGCCACTCTTTCCTATGTTTCGCTGCTATCATGTTATCGCTGCTATGACTAGATTCCCATCATCGGGAATCGGGGATAAATTGCTGGTATCTACCACGCTTTCGTTGTTTTAGGTGTTTGTACACGCGAGCAGACATTGATATTTACTTGGCCTCCGCTCATCTTGACCTCCAAAGAACATTCAGGAGAGTGAGAGAGAGACGGGGAGAGAGAAATAAAGAGAGAGGAGGAGAGAGAGAAAGAGAGAGAGTGAAAGAGAGAGCGAGAAGAGAGAGAAAGAGAGAGAGAGAGAGAGAGAGAGAGACAGAGATGACTGTTACTAGTACTCGGTACTCATTTCAGTAGACAAAAGCAACGAGAAATGAAGTGATTTGCTCAAGTACACAACGTGCCGCCTAGATCGGAATCGAATGCACTACCTTACGATCTTAAACCTGCTAACATCCTAACAAGCAAGCTAGTGGATAAAGCTGGGTCATCATCAACATTATGGTAAATCAATCTGATAGATACCAGTATATAATGGGCTTGATACACGATTTAAGGTTGTATTGTAAAATATTTATCCTATGCACTCCAGATTAGAATCAAACTAAAAAAGTCAATTGTAATTTTGACAGAGGATTCGAAGACCTTGCTTTAGATCTGAGCATTAAAATGACCGATCGTTGACATGATCAAAAGAAGATTCTAACCTGTTATAACAAGCTCATAACTTAGAGAAAAAGTCACAAATCTACAGGTCTTGCACAGAGCAAGCTGGCTACTCCGTTGTATGCGAAATCAAACGGGCAGCTTTCTCAGTGTAGATGAGTTTCTCTAATATTCTGAAGAATCTTTTCTTAAAAAAACAAACAAACAAACAAACTACAAGGAAATCAAACGGAAGCGAAATGAAGACAATATAACAACCACACTGAAAAGTTGTGGTATTAATCATTCCAGCTTTTAATAAGTGAAATTTTTGCATTTTGGAGCGATACTGTTTAAGAAACACATTAAAGAATATATAAATACCATAGAAAGGCTGGGCAAAATAGATTTAAAATGCAAGACTTTAGAAATCCTCAGCCAACCTTGCTGCACAAATTCGAAAGAACAATAATAAGAATGGACTAGGCCACCAACAATGGACTAGGCCACCAGCTGTTAACATTATATGAAGCACTCGTTTTATGTTATTAGAAGGTATTATATAAAGTCTAACAAAAGTATAGATTATCGATATAAAATGAATCACATACTGAGTTTAAAGTTGTCCTAAATTTACGGCCCAAACCGAAACTAATACACTCGCCATTATCATGTTAAATGTATATTATATCTACGCAATATTAATACAACTTCGAATATGCTAAAAACACGTTCCGACTTATAAACAAGACATTCTCTGTGGTTTGTCATGGAGAAAATTTCTTGCTTAGCATATTCGAACTTGCATTAACGTTGCATTTTTACTTATAACCGCTTAGCGCGCTCACCCAATAATTTAATGACGATGAACCGTCGATTTGCGTTACCAGCCGACGTATACTGATTGGGAAACAAAAGAGAGATTGTCTCTCTTTTACCGGCTCGCAGCGCCATCGCCCGGTTTCTGTGGCTGAAGAAGAGATAACTACTTCGAAATGCTTGCATCTTACAGTCTGGAGAGGTGGCGCTGTGAGCTGATTTAGGTGTATCTACACCATTATGTCTACAGCGAGAAATTTTCTCCATGGCAAAACACTGAATGACTTGTTTACATGTCCGAACATTCTCTTACCATATTCGAACTGGTATTATCATTGCATTTTTACTTAGCACCGCATAGCGCACTCACCCCGTAATTTAATTATATCTACGAGTTGTAATTATTCCATTAAAATTATTTATTTTCGTACTACGGATCCATAGTGTCGGTCTATAAATCTAGTCTCTCAAGAAATCTTTCCTTGGATTGGACGTCATTCTGATACACAGGTTAGAATTAAAGTTGACACTGTAAAAGCTAACGAAACATTCAACTCCGGAGTTACTGCATACCTATGGAAAGCACACACACACACACACACACACACACACACACACACACACACACACACACACACACACACACAGCACACTGTCTGA
>JAOPJW010003905.1:161918691-161938094 GCA_027122535.1 Octopus maya
TGTGTGTGTGTGTGTGTGTGTGTGTGTGTGTGTGTGTGTGTGTGTGCGTGTGTGTGTGTGTGTGTGTGTGTGTGTGCTCGCGTGTGTACGTAAATTTTATCTTGCAACCCTTACTCGCTAACAAGTCTGTCGTATGAAATGCAAGTGACTTTGAATGCCAGTCTTGTATAAAACATGTGAGATCTAAAGAAATGCAATTGTGAGGCCGTTTGTAGGAGATTTCTTTGAGAAAATGTGCTTTCCGATAATTTAATAATTCCACGCCCAAAACGGAATTCTTCCATTCAGTGAGCAATTGACCCGATGGCTTGCTAAAATATTGCCATCAAAGTTTTGTGCGAAAAATTATTTACTTGGAAACAATCTTCTAAATTCTTTTTCACATTCGTTACATCCTTCATATATCTGCCCTTCCCTTATAGCGGAAAACACCTTCAATCTGTGTATGTGTATGTGCATATGTGTGTGTGTGTGTGTGTGTGTGTGTGTGTGTGTGTGTGTGTCTGTCTGTCTGTCTGTCTTTGCACATGTATGTAAGTATTCGTGTGAGTGTGGATGTATATATGTAAAGTGAATCCGGGTTTAATTTCGATGATACATATAAGATAGATAAATAGTAAACATTAGATAAATTTTAAATCATGTCAACAAAGAATTTGATACTTAATGCCTTTGAGATATATGTTACTCAACTATATATTTACAGAGAATACTGAATAAAGATATATGTATTCACGAACGTGAACTGAATAACATCATGTTGAAATATTATATTGTTTAGTATGTTTAATATATCATTCATCATATATACTACGCATCATGATAAACTTAATATAGAATGCATCGCATGTAGCTTATCGGAAATCAAATAATATCTTTAAAAGGCATGACTCGTCACCTCTATCTTTATATAGGGTATTTGAAACAGGGGAGCTTTTGTCTTTTCCAAATGCATAAAACAAAAGCAGAAGAATTTTTGGCAGATAATTGAATTTATCACTGCATAATTCAGAAGCTTAATGTAGTTATAAAACACTGTATGACGAACAGTTTGGTTTCGATCCTCATTGAGAATATTACATCTTATTTAGTTACTGCTGCTGCATTTCAGATAATCATAGAGACCAGTCCCTTCCCCACTCGTATATTTATCGTCTTTACATCATGCTAATAACTTATGAGTTTTTAGAGGAAAACATTAGACTGCAAAACAAAATACCATGATATACTTAATTACATTGTTTTGCTTTCAGAATTGAGGCTTGATTTTTGCTTTTTATCCTTCCTCTGTCAATAAATTAAATACCAGTCATGCATCCGGGTTGTTAATGTTACCCAATAATCAATCAGTTTACATGCATAATTTCAAAAACTTGTCGTTGCTTTCTCATGCAAGTCTAAATATATTATTCTCATATCGACTACAGTAAAATTCTGAAGGTAATAGAATGCTTCATCGTATACTACTCTACATCTTGTGCATAGCACAGTGTCGTTAACAAGATCTGAACTTTCAACTCTTCGGTTAACTATGTGACACTTGTCATATCTTTAGGCCAGCTGCTATTACTAGAGAGGATTTGATGTACACAGGCTATATCGTATATCATGATTAAAACGATATGAATATCATAACATATGTATGGCACACATAGTATTTTTAAGACTGATGCGAGAGGCAGCTGTATAAACGTCAAATCCTCAAGCAAGTACGGTTCTTACTGATACGAAACAAGACAAGGTGGGGAGCAGAATGGTTATTCTCTAAAATCGCAATTACGCCAGCAACGGTTTTTAAAAATGCAATGAAGTTGCAATGTCCTAGTTTAGTCCCGTATGTTTTTTTTTAATTCGCATTAATATACATATAAATTAGTGAGAGTTAAGCTCATGAATGATTATGTGTAAAATTCCTAAAAGCGGTTTCCATTTTGAGTGATCAATTTGCTAGATTTACAAGGAACACTAGCATAACAATGTACCATTCAGTTCTTTTCTATAATATGTCCCTGAGCAAAGGATGAGCACCGCGCTATATCTTTTTTTCTATATATATATAAACACAGATTAGCGCCTAAATCAAGAATGATTACACCAGAAATAAGATGAGCAATTAATTGTATATTCTTTGTTTTGACGATGTTATGAATGAGTTACAGTGTAAATAACATTGTGTGCCATCTTAACTGGAGCATTCTAGGAGCAAAGATTAAGCAGATCTTAGAGTTGTGTCTAGGTAAGATGAGTTAAGTAGGGATGGCAAAACAGCAGACTACAGAAGCGCTGTGGGATTTTAAGTAGAGTGAATATGAAGTTATAACATTTAAAGGCGATTGTTGTTGCGGTACAAGGAGTTAAGAGAAGAAAATGTGTTAGTGACTAATTTATTGCCAGTTACCGAATTACTATCTTTACATTTGAGCTCTGAGGACACTTAGTTACTAATCAGAGTCGAAGAACTTTTTAACCCTGAGGATAATAGCTAGTCTTAGTGATGTAGGCTAAACACAGTTTGGAAATCAATTTAGCATGTCATCAAAGGTTGTGAAATGAAAGCAACTACGGTGAATGTGGAGCCTTTCGGTTGACTGTTGTAATGTGCAGAAAAGATAGAGTGTAATGCTGATTCATTGATAGAAGTTATTTAAATTGTAAAGGGAAGAGAGATGCCCGCAGGACATGAGGGAGAAAGGAAATAGTAACATTTGAATAGAGTGCTTTGCCAGATTTATAAACAAAAATGTTATAAATATGCAGATAAAAGATTGCTTTAGATATTTTCGAATTTGAAGATAAGCTTATGGGGATTAGAAAGCTCCTCATGAGGACAGATTTTAACAAGGCAGTCAGAACAGAAGCTTTCGGTAAAATAGATAATTGACCTACAGTGGGGCATATGAACTACAAAGTTATCAGAGCGCAGTTGACAGTGTTGCAGACATCAACAGCAGCATTCCTGCTGCTAAAGTTCTGATATGCAGAAGATACTTGATGCGTGATGCACAAGGGCAAGTTTCTGGGAGATCGAACTGTGGGCAACTCTTATTAGTGGTCACTAAGGGAGAAACATAATCTCAGACACTCTCCTTAATTCCTCCAACTAATTTAAGATATTTCACAACTTTTATGCTACTAATGCTTTTCAGAAAGTCATAAAAATCAAAACACATTGTCTTTTCTCTGTCCATTGAATATATCAATATACGTAATATGTTTGGATTACAAGGATGATATGACTAGATTTTTATTCTAGATTGAAATTATATATCTTCAAGTTAATTTTCTCATTCCTCCGAAAAGCACGAACATCGCTCAGACTTATTCAACCCTCTTATACATTTGTGATCTTTGTACATATGCGTGTATATGATGAATATCTACGATTCATCGCATGTGGAACATACAGTGAATTTCGAAGCAATATAAGGGAGCATCAAAATCTGTTTTTTTTTTTTTTTGTAACTTTCTACACTAGAAATGTTGATAGCTATATTGGAATTTTCTAAATCTGGACGAAAATGAGAATTCGATGTTTCTACAATTAAAACGACTTGTCATAGTTGCAGAACAAATACATATAGTATTGGTATATCTTTGGTCATTCGAACACCTTCCAATGTATAAATTTCTTTTCTAATAGTTGCTGATGCAATAATTACACTTTCAGACAATCATTTTCCAGCTTGGTGCCACAAAAACAACGAACCCAAATACAGAGGCTCCAACCAGCCGAGAACACATCTATTTTGCTTATGTTGCTCTAGCTGTTGATATCATTGTTGTTTATTGTTTCTAGCGTTTTCGTTTGGTTTATGTATTTTTAGTATTTTGCTTCTTTTTTTTTCCTTTTTCGTATTAGTGTCATTCCATACGCATAAGTACAGTTTACTGCTTATTGACAAAACATGCCTCTAGTAATACTCCTTTTCACTCACCGATTCCTCAAATAATACATTTTAACGTCATTACACGCCAACCTAAACCACTGCTACAAACGAGAAAATTGGGTTCTGGAAACCTATTCTGCTCAACTTAACAGCGCGACGACAATGACAAAAACAAAAGCAACAACATAAGCAGCATGGCAACAACAATACTACAAAAATATTCATAATAAAAGACTAAATAAATATATAAATAAGTAAATGAAAATACCAAATTCTTTCTTCAACAAATATATTTTTCTACCATTGATTTTTATCTCTTTCTTTTAAAAAAAAAATTCAAGAATTATCTCATATGTAATATCATCTGAACGGAAAAGAAATCTGAAAATTTTTTATTAGTTTTTTTGAATACTTTTTTTTTATTTTAATAAATAATGAAAATAATGTAACCGGTGATATTGATTTGTAGTCTACTCACAAAACCTCGGATTTATAATACAAAGAAAAATCAGGCTTGATTATGTTCAGAGCTTCCTTTAGATAATAAACGAAGTGATATACCAAAACCAGCAATCAAAACCGTATTTCAAACTACATTTTGAGCTAGCTTTCGGTTTTGTACAATAATTCATGCAGATTTCTAATCGGAGGAACTTTTTATTACGGCCTCTAAACTGTAAGAAAGAGAAGGATAGGTTTTCTTGAGATTGGTAGCCTAAACCGAATGTGCCATAAAGACAGCCTTAGATGTTGCTACGAAATAAACTGATAGATTATGTGTATTGTACACAAACAGAAATAGTTCATCGAGTATTTTCAAACATTTCCTCCAACCAAATTACACTTTAGGAAATTTTGTTTTACCGAGGCTATAACAGATGTTTTTGCCAAAGATAAAAGACGTCACACAGTGAAAACTGCTTAATAAAGCAGCCATACCTGCACTCATGATTTATGTTGCTACGCCATATGAGACGGTAGAAGTCCAGTTAATAGTCAGCTGTTTTGTGGGATAAAATCATTGTGTTAAAATATCCTGTTTTTCTGTTAATTTAGTACACTGATATAGCAAAATTTGTTTAGAAAGAATTAATGAATTATGAGCCAAATGTGCAAGATTCCGCATTTACATATCTTGAATACAATGATACTTCTCCTCCAAAATTATTTTGGATTAATACAGAAAATAGATCCCATAGAAACAAAACAAAAGAATAAAAGAGTAAAAGAAACTCTGGGTAACTGGATAAGGTGCTCGTACCTAGAATGTCGGTTACTCCGAATCTATAGAGAGTTGCTGTAACGTTTAAACTCTTTCAAATCATTGCAAAATACTGTCATAATCTTTGAAATTTCAATTCAGATGACAGACGATGTGCCGTGAATTTTAGTTTATATTCCTGAGAAAAGTGGAAAATTATCTGTTCTTCTATCAGTCTGTTCAGCTGTATGATGGGTCGCAGTTGTAGAATAAATGTCTCAAGTTTTTGAAACGGGCTAAATTTAAATTAACAAATTTGGTTGTAAAATAAGAGTCCATTGAGAGGGTCCTAATGTAAGAATTTAATAACAACTGTGTAAATGAATTTTCAGTCCAGAATTTTAGGGAATAATTGTGAGTTTGTATCCCGTAAGTTGGGCAACATTTTACACTTGATATTTCAATTAATGCTTTCTCTTAAAGTTTCAATGCAGTACATCAGAAGAGAAAGTGTGTGCATTTTGTGTGAGTATGTGTGTGTATAGTTGATCTTGGGATAAGTGGAAGCGGTGAAATAAATTGGTGGCTTTCATTAGAGAGATCGAATCACTCCCAACCCAAGAGAAAAAGATTAAAAGCAAAACGAAATCAACAACGATAACGCAAACAAATTTGATACTCTCTCCTGAGTTTACAGAAAATTCAAGCCAATAAATGTTGGCATTAGATGATTTTCTTGGAATTGTACAAATAAATTGCCATCGGTATTTTGGCATTCAGTTTTAATGGCAGCATCTTAGTGAAGCAGAATAGAAAACCTAAGTTCCTTTGGACACTTTGCTATTCTATGTTCACTAAAATATAAATAAAATACTGCTTTATAGCTTGATTTTTAAAATGTTTTTATCATAATAAATAGGGCGAGTTTATTGCTGAAATTCTTTGGCTGCGCTGGTCTGGAACATATTTAAATGTTGGATACATTTTCTTTCCCTTTTTTTTAGGATTGATGAATAAGAGATAAGTGCATAAGATTCTGCGTTTAGATGTCAAGAAAAAAACATCACTATTCTCCCTCGAAATGATTTCGGATTAATACAGAAAATGGAACGTAAAGAGGCAAAATTAAAAGAATGAAAGAGAAAGGGAGAGAGAGGGGAGAAAGAGAGAAGAATAAAGAAACAAAAATATTCCCAAATGACCAACGTGAAGGCAAACCAAGTAAAATAGAAAAAGAAAAGGAAAATACTTGAGTAATGAAAATCGAAAGAAGGAAAAGAAAAAAAGGGAAAGAAAATAAAGAGTAGTAGTAAAAGTGAAGAGAAAGATAGTAAAACATACAAAGAAATGGAGAACTGGGAAAGAATAAATGAAAATTAACTGAAAAGACATAAAGATTCAAATGATAGAATACGAGAAAAATATAACGAATGACAGAAAGAACGACAGTATTAAAGAAAATTCTAGAAAGAAATATTAGGAAATATAATTATGAATTAGTCTCTAGGGTGAAAATCAAATTTAGGTAGCGTTAAATTAATTCAGATAAGGTTAACAATTTTAAATTGGTAATTAAACTGAAGTCTGTTTCAGGGGCGAAATTTCCCGAATTCTCTTGAACAGTGGCCACACCATTATTGACAAGTTGTGACGTCAGTGATAAAACGCTGTTGTTTTATTAAACTATATATTTATTTATTAAATATTTCTATTGACTTTTCTTTTGTCTATTTGTTATCTCCAACATACCTTCAGCTCTGTCTCTCTCTCCAATGTTGATTTATCGCTTGGCGAATTTGTTTTTCTCAAATATTTAATCTGTTATTTTCAAATCAACATTTATTTCCCAGACAATATGTATATACGAAATTTTATTATATATGTTTACCCCTCCATTTATCATTCCTGTTTTGAATTTTGATTTCCCTTTTGTTTTTCCCGTCTTCTCTTCCTCCAAATCCTTCTATTCTTCTCCAGTTTCTTAATTATTCACTTTGGTTTATTTATATGGTACAACCTATAGATATACAAATGGACTATATAAATATAGTTGCCTATATCTTTCGCTTTGTAAAACGTCATCAACTTATATCACGTGCAATGTCTTTTGTTTTACAACCACTTCTTTCTTTACTTCCTCTTCTTCGTCTTTTTTCTTCCGCTTCTGCTTCCTCTTCTTCTTCGTCTTCTCTTTCTTCAGCTTATTTCTCGTGCTCTTCTTCTTTGTCTACTTTTCCACTTCTGATTCTTCATCATATAACCTCACCTTCTCCTTTCTCTTCATTTCCTCCTTTCTCTTGTTCTTCTACTTTCTCTTGTTCTACTTTTCCTCCTCTCTTCCTCTTCCTCCTCTCATAACTCTGTTTCTCTCTTCGTCTTTGGTTTTATTTATCTTTTTATTTCTTCTTTGTAATTCTTTTCCATCTTCACCTTCTTTCTCATCGCCTTCTTGTCCGTCATCTTCTGTTTCTTCTTTGTCTTCTTTTCTTGTGCTTCATTTTGTCCTTCATTTCTACTTCTTCCTCTTCTACTTCGTTTTCATCATTTTTACCCCCTCTTATTTTGCCTTCCTTCTCATGAAATTCTTCTTGTTCTGCTTCGTCTTCTTATTCTTCTTAATCTTCATCTTTTTTCTCCTGCATCTTCATATTCATCTCGTTTTTCTTTTCCTTCTGCATATTCTTCATCTCCTTCTCCTTTTACATATTCCTCTTCTTCGACTTCTACTTCATCTTTTCTTTCTTCCTCTTCTTTTCCTTCTCCTGCATCTTCATGTCAATGTTCATCTTTTTCTCTTCCTTCTACTTATTCTTCATTTTTATTCTTTTACATCTCCTTCCTCTTCGACTTCTACTTCATCTTCTTCATATTCTTCTTCATCTTCTTCTAGTTATTTATCACAATCTCTCCTCGCATTTACTCCCCGTTTTATAAAATACTTATTTAAATATCTTATTGCATATATTTTCTGTATCATCACTTACCCTCTTTCTTTTCTACTATAGATATCTTCAGCAAAACAATATTTCGCATATAGAAAAAAGAAGTTTCCGAGATCTTCCAAGTTTAAAAAAATTGTAAGTTCGTTTAATTTTGTTGATACTTCTTCATGATTGTAATATTTCTATACATTTAATAGCCTCTCCTTTCTCTTTATTTCTCGATTCCCCTCACTCTTACTCATATTCTGCCCCTATATGTACGCTGATCTCCTTCTACATCGTCTGTTTCTTCGTTTCTGTCACCTTTTCTTTTTCTTCTTCTTGCCCATTTTAACTTCTTTCTCCTCTCCATCTTCTTCTTCGTGTTTATCTGCTTCATCTCTTATTTTTCCTCTTCCACCCCAATTTCTTCTTCCTCTTTTTCTTCTTCTTCTTCGTCTTCTTTTTCTCTTTCTTCATCTTCTTTCTCTCCTTCTCCCCCTTATTTATTGCAACCCTTCCTCTCATCCATTCTCATATTTTAAAGAATATTTAATATCTTATTGCATATATTTTTGATATCATCACATACCCTCTTTCTTTTCTCCTACAGATATCTTCTACAAAATAATATTGCGCACCTTGAAAAAGGAAGCTTCGAGGGTCTCCCCAGTTTACAAAAACTGTAAGTTCGTTTAATTTTGTTGATACTTGTTCATGAATGTAATATTTTTATACATTTAATGTCCTCTCCTTTCTCTTTAATTCTCGATTCCTCTCACTCTTACTCATATTCTGCCCCTATATGTACGTTACAATGCTTCTACTGAGTATGAAGATGCGTAAAACAGGGATTTTATATATGTTGGTATACAAATTTATAAATAGAAGTGTAATATACATATTCCTATATATGTGTGTAGCGGGGTATACATATTTGACTATTCGTACCCACATGTTTTACCCCTCCTTCTTTTTCATTCCCGTCTTGAATTTTCTTACTCCTCTTGTTCTCCACCGATTTCTCTTCCTCCAAATTTTTCTGTTCATTTCCAATTTCATCATTCACTTTAACTTACTTATCTAGGAGTGTGTTAAGAATGTGACCTGCTTGTCAAGGGGACAACAAGCCGAAAAGGTTTGGGAACCGCTGATCTGATAGAACTTGTACATTTAAATGTAGAATATATAAATATAATCACCTATTCGTTTCTCTCTATAAACGTCACCAGCTTACAGCACTTGTAATTTCTTTTACTTAAAATCTATTCACACACCGCGCGCCGCCCCAACCCATTGTCTAACACTGAATATAAACTGCTAAACATAACAGATCAGTGTCTGGAAATTTCTCGCGTTCGTGTGTGAGCGTGCGCAACAATTTCTACATCTTATGCAGATTCCTGTTTTCAATGTCGGAGATTCCCAATATGCAAAAACCGTGGTTTCAAAATTTTCAATTACCGTCTCTTCTCAAATTTTAAATTTTTAACTCTTCTTCAATTTTGTGTTTTAATGTACCTGACAAAATCCGGAAAAAAAATTTTATTTGAAATTTTCTATGAAGAACTCCAAAATTTGTCTACATACACCTTGCCACTCCATCACTTTGTCTACAACTGAAAAAAACAGCTAAAAATAACAAGTAAATGTCTGGAAAAATTCTGTCTACGTGTGCGCGCGCACCACAAGTTCTACATCTCATGCAAACGAACAGAGAAAGTAAAGAAAAAATTGTTACATACCTGTAGTATACGAACGCTTTGCTTTTACGCTTTAAAAGTAAACGATTCTCATAGAAGCAAACACAATATTGAATAATGGTCCGTCATAAGCATACAAATCTACTTCTTCGTTTAAAGTAAAGATAAACGCTTTTTAATTGTGATACTGAAACAAGGGATTTAGTCCTTGGCGCCAGAATTCATTTGCAAAAGAATTTTTTTCTCTTTTTCAATATTTAATTAGAAAAGAGAATATGTTGTTGCCATAAATGTTAGTATTAATCCAATGAATTTAGAGCAAGGAATGTACTCTTCTAAAAACATTTTTCTAAACAAAATTTCTGTGTATGGATCTATTGCGTGCTCATTCACAGCAGCACGTTCTCACAAATGTTGATTACTGATAAACATAATTGTGACTGGATAAAAATTTGGTAAATATTTACAATAACACCGTACTCGCTAAATACTAACCCTAAGTGATACCCTAAACCATAAATGTGTCTACAGCAGCGCCGGTACTAAGCCCCTGCAACGCCTGCCGTCGCAGAGGTTCTCCGTGAAGAACTGGAATTACTATAATGCAAAACTTGAAATTTGATGTTACACACAACATACGTAATTTTCAGAAGAAAAAGAAACATTAACGTTTCTAATTAATGAAATGGCTTCCTACGGACGCACGCCCAGTGAAAGCCCTTTCTACATTGATATAAGTCGTTCACTCATTCGGTTATTTGGGTAATATACACTGTAGGATATCTTTCAATTTATACGAAAAACTAGACAAATTTTAAAGTTCAATATTTCCGTGACATAAGTTAGAAATATCGACATGAGTCATTCAAATAATTGTTCGTGGAGTGGAACTAATAGAATTAGCTAGAGTACACTCGATATTTCATATTTAAATCCGAGGTGACTATTTCCACTTGGATAGGAATTAGAAAATGTTATATCATTATAAACTTCCAATATATATTCTGGATATTTTTGAAACAACTCGCCTTATTAACACTTAATATTTCACGTTTAAATCTGATGTGAGTATTTATTCTGGGATATGTATTGAAAAATATTAAATGCTGATAATTTACATTACTTATTTTAAATATTCTTGGTACAAATTGACTTATTAGCACAGGATATTTCTATTTTAAATCAGTTGTCAGTAAGTATACTTGGATAAAGATTAAGAAATATTGTATACTGATAACTAACATTACATATTAGCTGGCAAAGGAGGGCAATGCCTCTCCTCCCAGAGTGAGGGAGGCTGCGGCCCCGTTCTATACCCTTCCCTATACCCTTCTCAATTATACCACCGGGTAAAGGGGAACGGGGCTGAGAAAGCTCTCCCCATAACTTTCCAGCCTACCCCTTACTCTCTCCCGAA
Organism: Octopus maya; assembly: GCA_027122535.1. NCBI lineage: Eukaryota > Metazoa > Mollusca > Cephalopoda > Octopoda > Octopodidae > Octopus > Octopus maya. The sequence continues at coordinate 161,929,821 of JAOPJW010003905.1, forward strand.
CATCCCCCTTAAGCCGCCTATTACCCTCCATGGTATTTTTTCGTTACCTCGAGGGCAGAAATTGAAAGAGAGAAGAAAGTGAAAGATGGTCGTGCATGTGTGTGTGTGTGTGAGGGAGTGAGTGAAAGCGTGTTGTTATATATGAGTAAATGGCGCTCAGTCTCTCTATCTGTCTCTCACGCACACGTACACATATAAAAAAAATATGTATGCATATGTATTTATGTATGTACGTGTATATGAAATATAATGTGTGTATGAGTGTGTAACAAACAGAGAAGGCCACTTATGGATATATGTAAAAAAATACATACATGACATCACTCATCTTCATTCACTCTCACTCTCTCTTACACAGACAGACGAAAATGATGTATGCATATGCATTTTTGTATGTACGTATATATGAGAGGTAGTGTGTGCGCCACTTACATATGCTTGACAACACACACCTTCACTGACTCACTTCCTCACCCTCTCACATACGCTCATACAAAAAGATGTATGCATGAATGTGTATATGAAAGACGTGCGTGTCTGAGAGAGAGAGAGAGAGAGAGAGAGAGAGAAAGAGAGAGAGCGAGAGAGAGAGAGAGAGAGAGAGAGCCACTTACACAGACATGCAAAAAATATATATGACGACACACACCTTCACTCACTCTCACTCACACAGGCGCACACACTTCCATTTCATATAGACGTACGAACAACTTTCACTTTCTCCTCTCACTTTCTGCTCTCACTTCAAACCAAATGTCGCTTATGAAAGAGAGTAAAGAAATAAATAAAATTACGGAAATTCACGAACAATCATATAATCCCATATGATCGAGTTTGACAATTATTTTGTTTGTAACGAAAGAATACCTCCTGCATAAAAGTCTAAAGGTCATAAATTGAAATATTAGACATTGGAAAGGGTCACAGGCGATGCCATGCACCCTACATACACCAGTCAAGCCAACTTTAGTTCAGGGTAGCACTTTCTCTTTCAATATTTAATTATAAAAGAGAATATGTTTTTAACCAAAAACGTTAAAACTTTACTAACATTATCAGTCTGTCACTGAATCAGGATGTTAGATCCATTTGATACACACTTTCTATCATTTATATGGAGAATTGCAACAGCAAAACAAGCTACCCTATATTGAGGTGGTACCAACTGTCAATAATCTCAAAATGCATGTTTCCAAACATTGCAAAAAAACATTAGCAACAGTCATTGGCTATATGAGCGAACCATCTTCGCCCCACATAATGATGCTGTCGATAAAATCAATTGGAATCTCTTGCAGCTGTTTCCAGGAAAAAACAGTCTTTCAAATCCATCGACACTGTCACTGATCAGGACCAAGCTGTAGCTTTTTCAACTGAGTTCCTGAACTCTATGCAGCCATCTGGGATGCCCCCACACACCTTAAAACTTAAAAAGGGGTCCCCCAAACATGCTGCTCACGAATCTGGATCCAAATCGCCTGTGCAATGTCAAAGTGATGCAACTTGAAGCAGCAATTATCACTGGGAAATATGACAGTGAAGATGTTTTCATTCCCTTTAATCCCATTTCACCCCTCCCCCCCTTTTAATTTAAACCCCTCCACTCCTCAGTAAAACTAAGTCTTCCTATGTCAATAAATAAGTCTCTCAAGGTTGTTAGACAAACTTTCCTTCTAGCTTCTCTCATGGACAATTATATGTAGAACATTCGCGAGTTGAAAGTCCCAAAGCCCTTTTTAATTTCTACCCCTAATTCACTTCTCAAGCCTCAATATTAAGAAGCTATGGTATTTGTCTGTAATAGAATTCCTTCTCAACACTCTTTTATACCACAGACGTCTTCATCATTATAGCATCATCAATATCCTCCAGGGATAATTCGGAATGCTTATTGTCTTCACGTCTTGCTTTTCTTCCTACATTATTCTTCTCTGATTCATATTCTCTCTCCCAATTTTTGTGTGAATACATTTCAGTGTATTTGAATATGTGTCTGTGAAGGCATGTCCGACTTCTTTGTGTATATGTTCACATATGTGTATGCGTACCTATAATATTTATATTCATATTTATTATCTTCTCCCTCTTTTCCTCATTCTGATTTTTGTTGTTACTTTTCTCGTCGTCCTTATGCTGTGTACTTTGTTCCTCCATCTTTCGTCTTCATCACAACTTTGCGCTATATTTTCATGTTCATCATCTGTTTCCTCTCTTCTTTTGAAATTTTTCAACTGCATTTCCCATTTGCCACGCGTCGTTTTCGTTACATTGTATTCTACTTCCACGTCTATAGATCTATACCATCTATGCTTTATTTTCCATGAAAACCTCCGTTATTCCTCTCAGTTTTTCACTATTCCACCTGCGCCTCCCTTACTCTCAATCCCCATTCCTTGCCCTCCTTCTCCTACTCCCACTTCTCTTCTCTCCACCTTCTAACTCCTCCTCTACCTTTTCCGCCACCTCTTCCTCCACCTCTCCTCATTATTTTCATAACACTTCTTTTTCATAGCCCTCATTTTGTCCTCTAAATTTAATGTCGAATGAGAAAATTGTTCTGTGCTATGTCATTTATGATCAGTTTATATAACAGGCATTTGGACCATAATAAGATGGAGAAAATCGAACTTGGTATCTTCCAAAATCTTACCAATTTAAAGAGATTGTAAGTTCAATTTTTGCTGATAATTTTTATTAACGCAAAATAATTACAAACGTAATGTTTTCCCTTTCTTATTCTTGTTGTCTCTCACTGATTCTCTAATTTATATTCGGTCATTATATTTCTGTTTCTGTTTGTATGAAGGTTGTACGAACGTATGGATCACCATGTGATTAAATAAATGTTTTGTGCATTAGAGTATGATTTTAAGTAAACATGCATCTTTATATCTGTGTGTGTGGCTTGTACATTCACATCCGTGTGTGTTTCTCTGTGTCTTTGTAAGAAAAACATTAACTAACAGAAAATTATACTATTCAAAAATTGTCTTACATGGTTTTTATATCATTCTGTAACCCTAATGAAATACCTTACATGCATATTCACACAAAACGAAAGTGTGAGTGAAATACTTTCATCGAGATTTACTTCCCATAGGGGATTATAAATTTCTATTAATATTTATGGATGACCTATTCTTTCGGACTCAAATATCAAAAAGCTATTCGTTTTTCTCAAGGAAGAAACACCTCAGAATTTTTCCCGTTATATCGTAATCAAATTCATCATCATCTTCATCGTTAACGCGATTTATTCAACCTATTATTCCTTAGAAACCATACTCGTCATCATGGATAATTATTATCATCGTCATCATCAGAATCGTCAGATTATTCATTGATATTCACAATATGATCATCCACATTCTCATTCTGTTCCGCATCATCATCGTCCTTAAGTTATTAGTTATCATCATCATCATCATCATCATCATCCCCATGATCAATGTCACCAACATCATCATCATCATCATCATCATCCCCATGATCAATGTCACCAACATCATCATCATAATATTCGACATCATCATTAACATCACTTTCATCATCATCATCACCATTTTCATAATCATCGTATCACATTCCTTCCTTCATCTCATTCTCGGGACCATTTTAATATCTTATCAGAAGTATTTTCTTTACTTGTTTCTACTTGACCGAATACGTTGTCTCTGTCCTAACTACTTTCTCTATTCGTTAATCTTTTTCAGCTTCTTTTTCTTCCACATTTCATTTTCTTTTACTTCTTCCCCTCCTTATCCATATAGCTTTCTTCTTTTTCTTCTTTTCCGTCTACTTTTTCCTTTTTCCTTCTACTTTTTCTTTACCTTCTTCTCTACCTTCTTCTTCTGTTCCACCTCCTCCTCCTCCTCATTCTTCTTTCTCTCCTCCTCTCCTGTCTCCTTTTCCTTCTTCTTCTTTTTACTCTTCTCCTTTACATTTACTCTTCCCCTTTACATTCTTCTTCGGTTCATCCTCCACCTTTTTCTTTTTTCTTCTTTTCCTTTTCTTTACTTTCTTCAGCTTCATCGTTTCTTCTTCATCATCTTTTTCTTCTTTCCATTCTTACACTGCTGTTGCTGCTGCTGCTGCTGCTACTACTACTACTACTACTACTACTGCATTTTCTACTTCGTTATCTCATTCTTCGTAATTCTCTTCGTATTTTTCTTTGTTCTTTTTCCGTCGTCATCATTCATTTTTTTCCCTATTTAATTTTTGAGACTGAATATCAACAGTCTATAATATTTATCTGATTTAGAATTGCTTATTGAAACTCTTTCATGCTACAGACGTCTTCATCAGCATAGTATCAGCAATATCATCTAAGTGTAATTAGAAATGCATATTGTATTCACATCTTGTATTTCTTCCTCCATTAGTATACTCTAATTCATATTTTCTCGCAATTTTTATGTGAATGTATTTTGAAGTTGTTTGAATGTAACTCTGAAAAGGCATGTGTGAGAAACTATCTATGGGTGTATCTAAATGAGTGATTCATATTATGCGCACAATTGTATGTTTGTATGTGCAGATATCTGTATGTCTGCTTTTTTTTTATCTATTTTGATTTTTATAATCTTCTTCCACTTTTCCTCATTCAGATTTTCGTTGTCAATTTCCTCATCGTCTTTCTACTATGTATTCTATTCTTGAATCTTTCGACTTCTTCACAATTTTCATCTCCACTGGTCATGCCCATCATAATTTGTTTCCTCTGCTCCTTTTAAAATTTTCAACTTCTTTTTCCATTTCTCATTGCACTTGTATAGATCCTTTCGTTCTATGACGTACTTTCTTCCACTATCTCCGTTATTCCGTTCAATTTCCCATTGTGTGTCGCCACTTTATTCCATCTCATCTTGTCTTCACCTTCTTTTCTCTTTCGTCCCCTCTTTCCGTCCTACTTTCCCCCCTACTATGAACCCTTTTTCACAGCCATCAACTTTTCATCTGATCTTAAGATTCCAAATGTATTCATATTTATTTTCTTCTCTCTCTTTACCTCATTCTCATTTTCGTTGTTATTTTCCTCGTCCTTCTGCTATGTGTTTTATTCCCGCAACTTTCATTTTCTTCACAGCATTGCTCTACATTATTAATGTTCATCCTCATCAGTTTTTCTTCCTCCTTTTAAATATTTCAACTTATTTTCTCATTTCCCATTCGTTGTTTTCGTTTTATCGTATTCTACTTGCACTTCCATGGACTTATACGATGTATGACTCCTTTTCCTTCACCATCCCCGTCATTCCACTCAATTTCTCATTGTGCATCGCTTTTTATTCCCCCTTCTCCTCTCATCATCTTGCCCTCCCACTCACGCCTACTTACCCACCTCTACGTACACCTGCACCTGTCCCACCCGTTCTCTCTTCATTATCATCATCACGCTTTTCTCTTTCATAATCATATTTGTTCATCTGATTTCATGACTCTAAATTTATGATTTATCAGAAAACTTTTCCATAGTATTTCCTGCAAAATATCTTTTATACAACAGACATTTGGACCATAATAATCTCGAGAAAATCGAACATGGTATCTTCAAAGATTGTACCAATTTACAGAGACTGTAAGTTCAATTTTTGTTCATATTTTATTAATACAATATCACTAGAAATGTAATATCTTCTCTTTCTTAGTCTCTCTCTCACTCACTCTTTGTCTTTCTAATTTATATTCCGTCATATTTCCGTCAGTGCGTGTAGGAAGATGTGTACGAGTGTATGTGTCTGTGTGTTAGTAAATAAATGTTTTGTGTATAAGAGTATAATTTTATGTGAACATGTATGTTTGATCTGTGTGTGGCGTATATAAATTATAACATCTCATCTATAATTTATGGCTATGATGAAATATAGAAACAATTTTAGTATTATGGAATAAAAGGTTGTTGTTTAATTGATTCTCTGTGCATATGCTCTTCAGATACTGCGCAGTTTCAGATGCATATCTGGTGACTGGAATATACCATTCGGTGAAGATAATATTAATTTCAATGTATAATCTAACGATTCTGATGATGATGATGTTGGCCGTGGTGGTGATGTTGGTGGTGGTGATGATGATGATATTGATGAGGAGGAGGAAGAGGAGGACGAGGACGAGGTGGAGGAAAAGAGCGATAGAAGTGAAGAGAAAAAAGTGCAACAAGAAGTAGATATTGAAGATATCGATAATCAAGGTAAAAATTCATTACGAAGAAACTATGATTAGAATATTAAATCAACATCGATGATGATGATGATGATGGTGATGATAATTAAAAACAGAAAGGAAAGGAAAGGAAAGAAAGAATGAAAGAGTGAAAGGAAGAAAAAAGCTGCTGAAGAAAATAATAACGCAAAAAATTACCTGAAAACGTAGAAATTTTGGCAAATCATGACAAATATCCACTCAATATACATATGAAATACCACAGTATCTAAAGAATTTATACACGGAGACAGAATAGCGAATTAAATAAATGACATTTTCTTTATTCTATAATTAATATATGGCCAAATTTATTCATAATGATTTTCTTCTTCTTGCTTTTTTCATTCCAATTTTCCTTATTTTTCTCATCCACATTCTCCTACATCTTTCGACTTCTTCACAATTTTATTTTTACATTGTTCATGTTCATGTTGTCTCCCTTCTTTAAAACTTTTTCAAAATCTTTTTTCCATTTCTCATACGTCGTTTTCGTTTTATCGTATCGTACTTGTTCGACACGTTGCATGACTTATTTTCCTTCACCACCTCCGTTACCCAACAGAATTTCTCATTTTGTATCACCTCTTTTCCCACCTGTTCTTCCCCTTCTATTGTCCTCCCTTATTTTGTTCTCCCTTCACTTTGTCCCAGCTTTTCTTCCTCCATTCCTCCCCTTTTCTTACTTCCTCCAATTTCCCCATCTCTACATCCGTCTCCACTCCCCCTCTTCGTTATAATAATCATCTCGCTTTTCTTGTATATAGCTCTCATTTCTTCATCTGATTTTAAGACTCCACATTTAATTCTTTATCAGAAAACTTTTCAATCTTATTTCCTTTATAAACTGTTTTATGTAACAGCAATTTGGACCATAATAAGATCGAGAAAATCGAACGTGGAGTCTTCGAAAACATTGCCAATTTGCAGAGATTGTAAGTCCAATTTTTGTTGATATTTTATGAACGTAGTACCAATAGAAATTTGAAGTCTTCTTTCTCTCTCTGCCTTTCTAATTTATATTCCGTCATTATATTTTAGTTCGTGTGTTTATCAAGATGGGTACGAGCTAATATGTCTGTGTTTGAGTGAATAAATATTTTATGCGTGTGAGTATGATTTTATGTGAACTTATATTTTTGTATCTGTGTACGTTCCTGTCTTTATGTGTGTTTGCATTTGTTAAAAATTCATATTTACTAACCGAAAAATCATGTTAAAAATTGTTTCACATGGTTTTTAAACCATTCTGTCAGCGCCATGAAATGCGTTACTCACATGCATACAGAAAGAGAGAGAGAGAGAGAGAGAGAGAGAGAGAAAGAGAGAGAGAGAGAGAGAGAGACTGTGAGCGACATGCTTTCATTAAGAGCTACTTTATGTAGAGGATTATGTTTTTTTTATATTTATCGAAGATCTATTCTTTCGGACTGAGTGTTCAAGTAGTAATTCGTGTTTTTGTCGCGGAAGAACAATTTGAGAATCTTTCTGGGTTGCACACGGATACATAATCACATACACTCACGTTTACATACACACACACACACACACGAAGATATGAACATGTACAGGTGTCTGCTGTGCACTAAAAAGGTTGTTATAGACCACATAGTCAGTGTCATTCTGTGGCACCCCGTGCACGTGACTTTTCCTTTTACCTCGGGTCGCCCAATTCCATTTGAGTGGGTTTTGCCGACAGAAACTGGAGCAAGTCTCTCGTGTGCTGCATGTATATACATATATGGATATTTTTGTGTCTGTTTTGTCCTCAACTACCTCTTAATAAACGGTACTAGTGTGTTTCCTACACTGTACCTTAACGGCTCGGTAAAACTGACCAACACGATAAGTAACAACCCTTCATAAATACATATAGGAGTCGATATATTCGACTAAAATCTTTGAAGGTAGTATTCTAGCGTTGCCGAAGTCTGAGTGAAAAAAGAGAAAGATAAGGGTATATATATATATACAAAAATACCCCTTAGGCCTGATTAATGAAGGAATTAAAAAGGCGATGGAACTGAATATCACCCAACTACGGACACCAAAGGAAAAAGTTAATGAAAA